>QZLH01000179.1:124581-138946 GCA_003833135.1 Oehlia diaphana | reverse complement strand
TTTTAAATGATATATGTAAAAAATGCAATAAAATATGTTATTCAATTCACTTTCAACAGGAATTTATAGATTGGACTAGTGGTAATGATGATATTGATAAATTTATTCAAAATACTCAGTTATCAGCTCATGAAGATGTAAAGGAAGCATTGGAATGGATACCTTATGATAGATTTTATGATATTGAATATATTACAAAAGGTGGGTTCGGAAAAGTATACAGAGCATATTTAATTAATGGATTTATAACTGATTGGGATAGTAAAAATCAAAAATGGAAAAGAAATAGCAATGATATATTGGTAGCTCTGAAAAGTTTGGATAATTCAAATAATATTGCATCAGAATTTATTAATGAGGTATTATCCGATTAATTTAATTTATTATTTATGTTAAAACTTAAATTGTTAGTTTTACTAAAATATTTTGCAATTTTATATTCACATAGATTATATTACATAATAAAGTAGGAATGGATAATTTTGTGATTGTTGGATTCTATGGGATAACGCAGGATCCAGAAACGAAAAATTATATAATGGTTTTAGATTATGCAGAAGATGGAAGTTTACGAAATTATTTAGATAAAGAATATAGTAAGCTTGATTGGAATAAAAAGTTTGATTATTTACGACATATTATAACTGGACTTGAATGTATTCATGAAAAGGAATTAATTCATCGAGATTTGCATATTGGAAATGTATTAAAGTTTAAATATAAAACTGCTATAACTGATATGGGATTATGTAAACCTGCAAATTATAACGCATTAGAAAACATAAAAAACAACATATATGGTGTTTTACCTTATATAGCTCCTGAAATTATAAGAAGACAAAATTATACCAAAGCTGCTGATATTTACAGCTTTGGTATAATTATGTATGAAGTGATTTCTGGATTACCTCCATATCATGATTTATGCCATGATAATAATTTGGCGATAAAAATTTGTCAAGGGCTAAGACCAAGGTTTAATATTAAAGTACCAAAATTAATTGTACATTTAATTAAAAGGTGCTTAGATGCCAATCCATCAGAACGGCCAATAACAAAAGAAATAAACAATATTTTACGAAGATGGCAAAATGGATTAAACGAAGAGTTGCAAGCACAAATTAAGGAAGCTGATGAAATAAATAACAATTCATTGAATAGCATTATTCCTTCATCTGATTTAGGAATATCATATAATACACATTCAGAAGCTATTTATACAAGTAGATTACTCGATTTTAATAATCTTCCTAAACCAAAAAATTCTGACGATTATTATGAACAAAATGATAATATAATAAGCAAGGAATATTCAGGTATTAATTGAATGTTTCGTTAATTGTTACTTTTAAATAATATTAGTCAATATTACACTAATAATTATCTTCAATTTATTAAATAGAATCTTTACAACGTAACTTTTCTCAATTGAATATTAACGAAAATGGTAAATATTTCACTTACAACATTAAAAATATTTAATGTATAAAATATTAATAATAAAGTATCAATTTATTAAATAGAATCTTGTCAAATCGATATTTCTCAGTTGAATATTAACGAGAATGGTAAATATTTTACTTATATAACATCAAAAATGTTTAGTTTATTAAATACTAATAATAAAGTATCAATTAATTAAATAGAATCTTGTCAAATCAATATTTCTCAGTTGAATATTAATGAGAATGGTAAATAATTACACTCATAACTTTAAAAATACTAATTTATAAATACTAACTATAAGTCTTAATTTATTAAATAGAATCTTCACAAATCAATATTTCTCAATTGGACGATAATGAAGATAGTAAATATTAATTCCTGCATAATAACTTCATGCTTTTTTCATTCGTAATTAATATGATCTATTTTTTTTCTTAGGTCAAAATAGCGAATCGGGGAGTAAAAGAAAAAATTATTTCTTAAATCAAAATAACGAATCTGAGATCGAAAGAAAAAATAATAGAATAGAATAAAATTATAATTATATATATCCTTATTTAGTTTTTCGCTGCTATATCGAGTTTTATTATTTTTTATTTTTTAAAAAAATTTGCCATTATAATTTAAAATTCTGCATAACATCGGCTTTTCTTAAAATCCAGCCGAGGGAGATAGAATTTTTTTTTTTTTTGCTTTTCTATAATTATTAGAATTACAAAAATTTTTTTTTTACACATATATCAATTATGTTAGGTAGAATTTTAAGTCATAATGACTTCATATTTAAATTATATAAATATTTTTGTATTCATTTGTTAAATAAATAATGATTTAAATTTTAAAATATAAAGCGTGATAAAAGATTAAAATTTATTGGAATGAATATAATTCAGATTTTAATGCAAAAAGGATTTATTACTGTAAATTTAAAATTAACTTGCTGATATTTTACAATTGTATTTATTAACATTTGGTGCTTATCAACTTACATGTTTTATATGATAATAAGACCTAATACTACTATTACATTGGTCTTTAGAAACTGCAGCTCTTAAAATAATATATAATGTAAAATGATGACATTAATTGATTAAAATTTGAAGATAACCAGCTTCTAAAAAATATATGTTTACCATATTTGAAGAACTAAAAATAAGGGAGTTTCATCATTTCAATCTACAGTCTTAAATTATAACTACATGTAATAACGTGATTTATTATTCTTGAAATTGAATAATGCAGTATTACTAATAAAGTTTATCACAAACCCGAATGGAGTCTTGATTTAGACATAAAGCAATAATATTTGAATTATGTTTTATAAATTTTTTCTTAATATAATAATATAGTTAACACTTTTGATATCTTCTTTCATCAAATACAATTTAAAATATAGAGATATCTCTAAAGTATTACAAACTAAAACTCAAGATCACAGTATGTAAAATTTAATAATTTCATGTAACGTTAGACTGAAAAGTCTGAAATCGAATAATTGAAATTTATCAATATTTATCAATAGGGTCAGTCATATATGGAATTTTATTTCTTTTTAAGCATATTAATATTTATATTTTTTTTTTATTGTTTTTAAGCATATTATTATTATATATTTTTTTATTGTTTTTTATTTTACATTATTTTGTTCTATTGTATTAAAAATAAATAATATAAAAAATTTTAATTATGCCGTTCTTTTATAATATTTACATAAATTTATATAAGAACTTGTACAATCTGATAAAATCTTAGGGTATCCTAAGATAATCCTATCGTTACGTAACTTGAATATTGAATTCATAGTTTAGTGAAATAGTTGATTTAAAAATTTATTTAATCTTTTTTTTTTCCGCGTAAATAGCGCAACTGCGAAAATCGGATTTTTCCGGCAGTACCTTTGAAGAAAATGTCCCGAAAATTCACATGACGTTTTCATCACCGGCTTTCCACTTTAAGTACCTGAGGGAATCCTATCGTGTATATGTTCTTTTTATTGATTCTCACTGACTTCACATAAAAAAATAAAAAAAAAAAAAAAATCCTATCGTGTACCACATGTAATTTCAGTCAAATTGCGCAATGCCGTGTCATTTTTTTCAGGTTACGGTTACGTTGGGGCAGTATCGTTTTTTATTATCAGTAACGCATTTCTTTATTAATTATATAATTATAATCATAGATTACAATTGAGAAATACCTAAAAGTACGTATTAGTGTTTCGGGCGAAACCGAAACTTAATATCTAGCGAAACTTCCGAAACTTGGCGAAACTGGTTTCGGCAAATGTGCAAAATTCAAAACTGGCGAAACTCTGAAACCTAAAAAAGTCACGTGTTAAACTTTAAACTTTTAGTTGGCTATAAGGTATAATCATATGATTCCAAGATCTCATTTTTCATTAAATTATTTTAGATGTAAGGTAGGATTTTGTACAAGTCCTCTACCAAATATTAACTTCCATTTAAAAAATTTCGTCATAATCTAATTAGTTGGAATTTGATTGGATATTGTAAATAGAAAATAAGTAAATATGAAAACACTAATGATAAAAAGAATTTAGATTTGCGATTTTGAAAATTTAAAATTTAATGTTAATTGGACGAACGGGCGTGTAATCTACAACTGTTTTTTGGATATGAAACTTATTTAACCATCAATTAAAAGGACATGCAAGTGACAATTTTAGTTTCGCTGAGTTTCAGAAGTTTCGCCAGGTTTCGGACATTTCGCCAGGTTTCGGCAGTTTCGGAATAGCCGAAACCGAAACTCAAAATAGGCGAAACATTTCGCCAATCGCAAAACAGTTTCGCCCGAAACATTAGTACGTATCAAGAAGTATAACTAAATTACTATTCATATATTTTACGTAACCTATACTAAAACTATCCTAAAATAAAGTCAAGAAAGAAAACAAAACAAATAATTAAACCAATATAAAGCTAAACCAGTTTGTTATTTATTTTTGTTTTGAGTTTTCCTCTTGTCTTTTCTCTGCACCATTTACCATTCCTCTTCCACTTTCCATAACGCGTTTCTTTCCTTCTTTTGTGCCATCCGTAGATTTCATTGCTGTTTTTCCCGGCTAGATGACGCGTTAATTTGATTATAATCGTATAGATATTCATCCAAAATATTTTTTTGAGTCAACCAATCCTTATACTTTAACTATTCCAGTGATTGCATCTTTAATATTTTTGTACCAATTGACCGTTGAAGACCGTAAAATTCTTCCTCCGTTAATATCCCGCTAATGTTGTGAATATAAAAAATATTTGATTAATTGTTGCTTATGAGTTATGATAATAAATCATTAGGTTTGTTTAATATTATACTGTATGTGTTTTTCAATAGATACTTCTATAATCTTTTTATCATAGGTAAATAATTTGAAGAAATATATATGTAAGAGCTTTTATGTTAATTGCAATATTCATTTTTTACGAGTTATTTTAATAAGATTAAGTTCATTTTCTTTAAATTTCGTTTTTAAAAGTTGTATTGTTAATCAATAAATTCTATCAATATAAAATTATTACTTCGATTTATAAAATATTTAAAAAAATAAAAAATTCTATTTTTTATTGATTTTTATTAAATAACTTTTCAAAATCGAATAAATAAATAAAAAGATGATAATCAATCAAATAAAAGAAAAAAAATAAATTATAAAGAAAATTAATTAATAAGAAAATTAATTAATAATTAAAAAAAAAGTTCCTTAAACATTAATCTTTCTATATTAAAATAATTTAATACTCCTCCGCCATAATTAATGTTACTAAGGACGTCCAACCTGTAAATGGATGACTATATGTAATAAAAAAAAAAAAGAAAAGTTAATATTATATTATTATATATCAAACATTATTTTTCAATTCGTTTAACTTACCTCCTTAAACCTACACCTGTATCTTCTGAATATTGTTCCCATACATAGCCGGTTCTCCCAAATTCCTGATAATATTATATATATATATATGTTAAATCAAGCTAAATCCGAAATCAATATTAAAATTTTAAATCACTTTACCTTATAAACATTTTCAATTATATTAATTCTCAACTCTTTATATATAGTTTTTGCTTTCTCTTTATAGGGACCCTCAATAGCTGCGTAGTTCTATAAAAAAAAAAAAATAAATAAATCACGTTTTAAAATATTGGATAATTTTGAAACTCATGAAATTAAGTTATTTTAAACATTCTTACTTTGTACAATGAAGATAACACTAAATAATTGATATTCATCCATACATTTCCTCTCCAATAGTCTTCTCCTGTATGGAAAAATCTATCAGATTTTGATAATGATCTTATCCCATATCTAATAAAATACGAATAAAATGATATGAATAAGAAATATAAATAATAAGGAATTATTTAAAGATTATTATACTAATAAGATGTCATCTTACTTTGACCATAATTCACTCGGATTATAAATCATATCTAATATTGCTCCTAATTTTGGCGAATCATTAGGTAGTAATTCTAATACCATTGGAAATAATGATAAGTATCCCTTATGACAAACAAATATTGATTCCTCTAAGAAAAAAAGAAGATAATTAGAATATAAATAACGACGTTGCAGGATAGTCGCTTGAAAATAAAAATATCTTCATATAAATCTTACCATCTTCATCAACTGATAAATCGCAAAAAGCATCGTGTTCTTCGCTCCAATGCAGATCTAGTACAAATATATTTATATAAATAAATTTATCAAACAGTTTAATAACTAGAAAAGGTGGTTTTAATTTACCATTTAAATTAGCAACAATATTTTTGTATTCTTTCGTGTAATCATCAGCATCATCTTCCTCTTCTAACCTTTCTGCAATTTCTTTAAGTGATCTTGCCATAAATCCAACCCAACACATAAGATCAACATGTAATTCAGCGGGATGTGGTGGTGTTGGTCTAGGATAATCATCGAGTCCTATTGGGTAAATAAATAGATTTTTTATTATATTATAGTTTTGTTTTTTTTTTTTAATTTTTAGCATAAAAAAAATTTATATACCAGAAGTTAAGGTATGTCCAGGAGTTCGACCACGCCATCTATAAGCTTCTCTGCTTCTTGCTCTTCTACCCCATTCTTTAATTTCACCCCATTGAGTTCTTCTAAACCATTTATAATTTAACTTTAATTTTGGATAAATTTCTTTCAAGAAATCATTTGCCAATTTTTTATCTAACATAAATCTTGACGAAATAATTGTTGGATCTGTCGTACTTAAAATATGATCACTAAATATTTGTTCTCCAATATCTAATTCCAAGGATTAGAAAAAAATTTTTTTGTTCAGTTAAAAATTTTGAACTAACAATTTATAATAAATTATAAAATTTTTAAAGAAAAAAAAATTCACCATCTATATTGATAGTATTTTTGTTCTCTAAATTATCAACTCTCAACATAAAAGATTTTATTGCCATTAATAATGCAGGAGGATTTGCATAATGTGGATACTGTATTTGAAACTCTTCTGGAACCTAAATAAAAAAAAAATTAAAATATTTTATATTAAATGAAAGTAATAAATGATAAAATTTTCCAAACCTTGCTTCGAGCTTCCTCTCCTAAAATTTGTTCCCTAGCAACCCATCCATCATTATCAATTAAAGAAACCCAATGTTTAATAATATCCAAACTAACAAAAAGAAAAAATTATATTAAATTACAATTATTAAATTAAAAAAGATCATTAAAACTCATCAAATCTCACCTCAAATCATTGTCCCATTTACCAATTAATAATTGATGAAATCCTTCATCCCTAATAATATATGAAGTAGAATTTTTCTTCATAAATAAGGATTTCATTGTGGATATAAATATAACAAACGAAATTACCAATAAAATCCACGTGGAAAAAAAGGTCGAGATGGCGTTGCTGTAAATAAAGCTAAAGGTGGTGTTAATCTTGGATCTGCTTCTCGATATTTTGTCCAAAATTCTTCTTCATCTTCATCGCTATCTGTAAATGATTTGTCAACAATGCTTGACCCATAAAAATATCTATTAAAAAATAAAAATGATCAATTAATAAAATTAATAACGGTAATTCTCGATTAATAAAAAATATCAATAAAAATGAATGAATACCCGATCCCTCCAATCAGATTGCTCATAATAGTTTGTGCGAAATAAATTTGACTATCATTAAATCCCTTTTCACTCAATCCAAATGTTTTTTCAAATCTTTGATCAAATTCTTGAGATTTGGATTTAAGACCAGACGTAAGACTTTCGGCTAACAAACCATTAATAGTAGATGATGAAAAAAGTTGAAGTTATTTGAAAAAGTATATATGTTGAAAACATAACAATAATTCTCCCATATATTATTATTTACTCACAATCAAGATGAATAGGTGATGAATTAGATTGAAAAATTATATCGAACTAAAATAATAATAATAATAATATAAAAAATGTTTCACATGTTAACACGTACACATCATTATATCAAACACTTTTTCAAATAACAATTCTTACTTGAAAAGGTCCTTCAATCATCTTTTGAAAAATAAAAAAATTTGAATCTTCTTTGACTTCATTTTTCAATGCAAATAAATATTTTGGTGGAGGAATAGATTTTGTTTCCGGATTTTTTATTAATTTCTGATATTTTGAAATCAAATGACTCTGTAATAATTCTTTTTTTTATTTTTTAAAAAAAAAAAATCGTATGAATATTTATTGATATTTGTAAAATAAATATATATATTTTTCTTGTTATTCATTTACCCTTAGCTCGCCAAATATCTCCATCTGGAACTAAATGACCCCAATATTGAATTTTTGATAAATCGGCTAATTCTGATGCTTTTGAATGAACACTTGATGGCATCCTATTATTTGGATCTATAAATTTAAAATCTTGTTATTAAGTAAAAGATTATTGAAATAAGTTTAACAAAATAATTTTACCTTCTTTTAATATAATTGAGAATTGACCTAAATCTGGAGTTTCTCCTTTAAGTTCAACTGGAGTATCTAAACCCTAAACGAAAAAAAATTTATGTAAACTAACAATATATATACCGTATATAATTATAATATAAATATAAATAATATTCACCATTTCATCCAACGGATTAGACAATTCAATTGAACCATCTCCTTCAAGTCCAAAATAATAAAGAAATGAAATTCCCGAAGGTTCTAAGATTTACGACAAAATATTAATTTCACGTTCACAAATTCTTTCTTTCCTCAAGAAAAATAAATTTACTATTATTATTTATTGGTGTTCCAGATATACGAACTGCCCATTCTCCGCCTAAAATTTATAAATAAAGTCAATAATTTATTATTTTAAAAACAAAAAAAAGGTCTTTTTTTAATAATTCATACCGTGACCTCCTCCAGAATTTTTTAATAATTCAGTTTTTAATTTAATATTATTTTTACTATCAGATAATGTTTGTATAGCAAAATTACGACCATCATGTTTTTTAAAACTATATTCATCTAATTCATCTCCCTGATCACATGCATGTCTAATTTCTTAAACGGAAAAAACAACCTGTTTTAAGGAATAATAAATCAAAAAAAAAAAAAAAAAAAAAAAAAAAAAAAAAAAAAAAAAAAAAAAAAATAGAAAAAAAAAAAAAAAAAAAAAAAAAAAAAAAAAAAAAAAAAAAACTAAAAAAAAAAAATTAAAATGAAATATTCCTAATTATTTATTGGATACGACTAAAACTCGACGCATTCTCGATTCCAAACCATATTAACCCTGTTAATAATGATTCGGGTAAACGTGGTCTTGTACCAAAATATAAATTTGGTCGATAGGTTCCCCATAATAATGAATCATTTGAAGCCGCTAATATACTTGTTTTTTGATAATCAACATATTCAGTTAATGAATTTTGAATAAATAATAAGATATAAATTAAATTAAATATGAACATGATTAATATGAAATTAATTCGAGGAAGAAAAAATTTTCGTCGATCATTTTTTTTTGTACCGTGGATATTGAGGATGTTTATCATTTAGCACTAAAAAAGCGTAGCATTTAAATTGATTTGCAGATCGACTCTTGCGCGTGTAAAAATATGCGACTTAAATAAAGCTCTGAACGGATCGATTCAGTCGGTTTTTTTATTAAAAGAAGGAAGGTAATTGTTTGATAAAGTCTTTATTGCTATTGACAAAATATTAAATGCATCAACAAAATCAACGAGTCGGGATTCGATCAACATTTGTAACGAATCATAAGTCAATACGTCGACTCGAATTATTCGTTTAACTTACAAGTTGACACGTTCTTAAAAAAAAATAAGTTAAACAAAGAAACACAAAAAGGAAAAAACTATTCCGTATAACTTATCATTATCTCGAGTCTCTAGTTAAAATTATAAAGATGAATTAATAAAAACAAAACACAAAAAAAAAAAAAAAAAAAAATTAAAAAACAAAAAAAAAAAAAAAATTAAAAAAAATTTAAAAAAATAAAAAAAAAAAAAAAAAAAAAAAAAAAAAAAAAAAAAAAAAAAAAAAAAAAAAAAAAAAAAATTATAAGACCCACAACTCAATATAATTTAACGCATTTTTAAAGTATTGACAAAAAATAAAAAAAATCTTTACTTTGTAAACTTAACTTAAATAGAATAGAATGGAATAAAGTAATTTCTTCGAAAAATGAATTATTTATTTTTTTTTTCTGTAAAAATCTTTTAAAAAATAAAAATATTTGTATGAATGAGTGGTTGGACAATTTTTTTTACAGAAGAAAAACGGACATTATAATTTTAAAAAATTCTTTTCGCCATTAGATTTCTTAAAACAAGGTGGATTGAATTGTTTTTTTTTGTTTTATTTATTTTTTGAATTGCATTTTTTTTTATGATGAAAAGAGGATAAAAATGACGTTAGGTAGTAGAATTTTAAGTCATAATTACTTTCCATTATTTGATTAAATAAATAAAATATAGAGCGTGATAAAAGTACAATGAATATAATTTGCTTGTTAAATTCATACATTGAATTTTCTGTATTACGAAAGAAATATCTTTGTTTGAAGAATTGTCAATAATGAGAATGACATCATTAATCAAACAAGTTTTCATATACACAGTTTATAATATTTATTCGTTCTCAGTCCTTCCAGAAATAAGAAATAACAATATCAATAGACCGTAACCATCCTTAACGTGTATTCATTATTGGATCATGTAGAAAATTGTTTACTGATCTTTGAGACGTTTCGTTTCTCAAAGTGGTAAAATCAGTTCAATAAGGTCGATACTGAGGCGAAATTGTGATAATTTTTGATTACGTAAAATAAATAAATTGATATCATTTGTTTACGAAAAATAGAATAAATTTTCATAAATTAAAAATAAAATAAATAAAATAAACTCAGTAATTCAAATTTTCAATACCTTAAAAAATTTTCTTTCTTCTTATTTTCATTGTATATAATTAATATTATTACTATAAAATATAACAGTCTTATAAATTTCATTCATAAAGATTTAAAATGTAAATTAATATATATAAGTTTAACCAATGAGGAGTTTTTAGGCTCAGTACATCATGCATTATATATGTCTCTGACTTTTGAAAATGTCATTAGCAACTTATGTTATTCAGAAGGATATACTAATATTCACGTAAAATCATCATTGTATATAATTATATATAGCAAACTCCCTATGGTTAGTATTGGTAGTACCACTTTCGCCGACGTACAGTATATCTGGGTAAATTATATTCCGATTAAATTTCGGCACATATAGTTAGTAATTCAAAAAAGGTTTCTTTGTAAATAATAAATATGCTAAAAAAATAATGATTCCCATTAATAATGCATTAAGACTATCAACTATTTATTACACTAATGCATAATTTTAAACAATATGGTATGTGACAATTAATGCAGTGAACTTTCATTTTTTTCACACGATCCATAAAATCATTAAAACGAAAAAAAGAAAAATCATCATTTTGAAGTTTTCTTAAATAAAAAATTTGAATGAATGAATTAAAATCATTCATAATTTTTGCTATTATACTACTATTCTGATAAACATGTATAAAATCATGCATGATTATCGTGTTGTTGTTGGTATTGGTAAGAATATATTTATTTATGTCTATTTTGTTATTATTTGACTGATAAATATTTCATAATAAAATTTAGAATTTGGAACCACGCATTCTGTATGTTAATTCTTTCTGTTATAATTTTACTCTCTTAAATACTTTAAAGATTTATAATTTATTCTTATTTAAGGGGTTTGGATATGCACATAAAGAAAACAAAGAAAATATTAATGTTAATTTTGAATGGCCGAGTTATTATGTCGATATTGTCGGTACTTATAAAGTTCCAACAGTATTGTCATATGATGATGAATATAAGAATGTGCAATCATGGGGATATAAAGCATTAGCGGAGTTGGAGATAAACTTTACAATTGAAAGTCGTAGAAGAAAGCCTGTTGAATTATTTAAGTTACTTTTAGGAAAAATGGAAATTGAACCTCCTTTACCCCATGAAAAGGCTATTTCTGATTATCTCCATGAATTAGGCAGAGTTGTAAAAGAATATATATATGGACATTGGAGGAATGTAGATTTACATAAAAATGTTCTTATTATCTTGACGGTAAATAATTTTAAAATTTTATGAATTTATTGTGGAATTTGATTATAAAATAGTTTTTTTTAAAAAAAAAAATAAATAAATAAATAAAGGTTCCTGATAATTATAAATTTTCGATTTGGACTATGAGAGAATGTGCTTTTAAAGCAGGATTATTGAATGATCGATACAGTCAGAACTTGAAAGTTATAACAGAATGTATGTATTATGTAATGGTATTATTATGTGATAATTACATATTTCTCATAACAGATTTCGATTTATAAAAGCCGAAGCTACTGCTCTTTTTTGTATGAAAAATTTGAAAACACATAATATATCAGTTGGAGGTAAATTAAAAGTCCAAATAATTATTAAATAATTCAAAAATTATTCTAATCACATTTTATTTTATTAGATAAATTTATTGTAGTTGAATGTGGTGATGATAAAGTAAATTTAACAACAAGGATGCTTTTGATAGATGAAATACTAAGTGTAATATTAGAAAAAACTGAAGATAATTGTGGTGGCAGTTTTGTATATCAAGAGTTTCTTAAATGTATAGAACATAAAGTTGGTTCATCTGCAATTAATCTTTTTTCTGAAAAACATAAACCTGAACTACAATATTTGCAAAGTGCTTTTGAACGTGAATTGATTCGATTTACTGGAGATCAATCCGAATGTATTCCTTTATTTGAATTAATAGATTTAGAAGGTAGAATATTTTCTTAAAAAAAAATCAATTTGTTCAACCCAAATTATTTGGAATAGCTACTTACTGTACATTATTTATTTCATGATATATTTTTTAGAATATTGTCCTTCATTAATGAATTATTGTGAAGGAGAATATCGTGATAATATGATTGAAGATGAATGGACTATCAAATTAAAATTTGATGATGTTAAAGCAATGTTTGATCTCACTATAGAAAAGATTATACAACTAATTGATTCTCAATTACGCTCATGTAATGATGATTGTTTTGCTTTATCATTGGTTGGTAATTTTGCTGAATCAAGATATTTGCAATTAAGAATTGAAGAAACATTTAATAAAAGAGTGCAATTTATTTCACATATCCATAAAACTGCTATAATAAGAGGAGGTAAGTACATAAAAACCTCACTTTTTTAATCAAAACTTATAATGCTAAAGTTTTACTTTTTTGTCAGCTGTTCAATACGGTTTAAACTATGGTGAGATTTTATTTATTAATTTTTTTACTTTTAAAAAAGAAATTTTGAGAACACTTTTTTTTTAATAAAAATTCATTTAAATAATGATTATTTCAGATAATATGAGTATTAGTAATATAAAGTTTCAATTATCACAAACTATTAAAAAATTTGAAGGAGAAAAGAAGAAACTTCAAGAAGAAAACAAATTGTATAACAACTTAAAAGGAAACTATAATGATTTAACAATCAAGTACAATGAAGAAGCAAACCAACATCAAATAATTGTTGAAAATTTAAAAAATGAAATTAAAGAAATTGAAGAAAAACATTCAAAGAATATTCATCACTTAGAAAATCAGATTAATGATATTAATCAACAATATCAAAACAAAATCAAGTTGCAAGAACAAAGAGAAAGTCAAATGCAAAATAAACTTCAAGAAGAAATTCAAGCATCCAATAATAATTTTAATAAATACAAATCATTGTATGATAACTTACAAGAAAAATATGATGATTTAACGAACAAATACAATGAAGAGACAAACCAGCATCAAATAATTACTGAAAATTTAAAAATTGAAATTAAAGGAATCGAAGATAAATATTTAAAGAATATTCAGCAATTAGAAAATGAGAATAATGATATAATTCAACATCAAAACAAGATCAAGTTGCAAGAACAAGAAGTTGGTCAATTACAACAATCTTTAAAATTGAAAGAAATTCAATTACAAAGTTTAGAAAAGGAAAAGAAAAAATTAGATGCTGAAAATGATTACTTATATCAAAAGAATACCAATTTGATAAATCAGTTAGAAAGTATTTCATTCGAAGATGAATTATCAAATTATAAATTAGATGATGTTACTCAGAATTATGGTATGAAGTTAAATAATGATATCTCGAAATTAAACGACAATTTAAAGAAATATATCACAAATTTAAAACAAGATATTATTGTTAATGTAGAAGAAATCAGAAAACTTTTATTGCTTTACAAATGCCCGGTTAAAATTACAAATCAAAAGGATAATTTGTTACTTATTCAAGCAGTTTTACAACGTCACATTATAGAAACAATATTCTCTTATGCAACAAAGTATTTTCAAAGTACAGGACAA
>QZLH01000179.1:57855-82230 GCA_003833135.1 Oehlia diaphana | reverse complement strand
TGTTAAACACAGACAGTTAACTATCTAACGAAGGGTGAGAAATGGGTTTTTAATAGGAGAAATGGGTTTTAAGCGACTATGTTTTCTCTGATAATTTTGGTTTCGAGATATAAAAATTTTTATTTTAGATGATCATTAGTCAGATGATAAATCATCAGATGATTTTCTGTGCTACAGCATAATTTCCGAGTACGATTTATTTTGGAAATTAAACTTATTAATTCCGGATCGACAAATTCTGAGTACGATTTATTTTGGAAATTAAACTTATTAATTCCGGATCGACAAATCCGCCGATATGATACATGTGGTTCGGTTTTAATTTAAAAACCTCTTTCTTAGTTAATAAATAAAATAGAAAAAAAAAGATAATTGAACATATTCAATGAAACATCCGGTCCGTCATCTGATATCGGATTATCATTCTTTAAAATGAATGCTGTCATATGGTTAAAAAAGACCGTACTTTAAGCCAAACTTGATAAAGTTTAGGAAATTTCCTATTGATTATCTTGAATAACCAAAATTTTTAATTTCGTATGATTCTGAATTACGTCTATCAATGGATAAAAAAAAATACTTTCGGAAACTTAATTCCCCTGAAATGATCCAATAGCAAGTGTTCATCTTTCTTCTTATTCACAATCTATTTTTTTCTCATTCAATCTAACAACGTGATTATTCCAAATTTCTTATATAAATAAGAAAGAAAAGTGCTTATTAAAAATTATTAAAATTATTTTAAAAAACACATTAAACTTACTATGCGACGTCCTATTTCTTTCACTTATATTATCATCGTAACCATCTGTAGCTTAATGAATATCATAGCTTTGATGCCAGCCACTAAAGGTAAAAAGCTCTGAAATATTTATTAGTTCCAAATACAGTGATTTAATTTATTTAATAATATATATAGCATATGAGGTTCTACTTAGGAATTGGGGTGGTCAAGATACTGGTAATTATATCTGATTTTATTGAGCTAAATTCCATGAGTGATTTGATATTATGTATATTCCTTTTGATTTTAATTTAATTTTATTTATGTACAGATACATGTTGTGTTTGGCAGGAAGATTATCTACACAACTTCATAACTTATATACCTCCAAATGCGGAGCATAATAATTTATTTTATTGTTTCAGTTGTGGGACCTTCGATGGTATAGGTGAACACGGTGCGGATTTAAGAAATGGTATTCTTACTTATCATACGTTAGATAATACTACAACATACTGGGTTGATATGCACGTCATTAATGATGGTCCGAGTTCAAATAAAGGTGGTTATAACAAAGATACCTGTTTCCACGTATTTGGTGATCTAGGCGAAGCAACTCTTGATGAAGCACCTTACGATGAATGTGAAAAAATCAGAGATTCAAAATAAGACCGCATATCTTTACAAAAGCAATGCATCAATCATTGGTCTTGTATAATGTACTTTGCAGATACTAATTATATCATGAAAAAAACTCTTCAATATCAATATTTATTAAAAAATAATATGTATACTGGGCTACGTCCCAAACATTGTATTATTTAGTTAATAATCCTCTATTCTATCTAAATTAATCTAGCGTGCAATGTGCATCCAAATAATTACTCATAATTGATTCAACTTCCACTTCTCGATATTTAATAAAGAAATATTTTACCTTTATTAGATTCTTGCCTTGAAATTTCTTGGCAAATTTCAGCTGGGGTGCCCCGGTCAAAAAACACATATGTTTTTATTTTGAATGCTTATATACATTGTATTAGTTATATATAATAGATCATGTCATCCGAGCTTGAATTATTGAAACAACGCATCACTGAACTTGAGGCTGAGAATACAGAGCTTAGGAAGGAGAATACTGAGATCCCCGATCTTAGAAACAAACTCCTTTCATTGAATAACGAAAGAATAGCTGAACCTAAACCGGAAATCGTTATTCCTAATAGGATACAAAAAATTAAGGAGTTCGATCTCCTTTATCCACAGATATAAGTAATTGCGTCACAGGCATGCATAATCTGCCGGGGGAATTATCCATTCAATTATAATGCGCCATACTGTTCAAAAATCCCGGGTGGCCACCCTGGATGCATCCAGGGTAGCTACCCGGGATGTATCCAGGATTTACCCTAGATCATCAAACGCCGTACTGTTCAAAAATCCAGAATTTACCCTGGATTGATCCCGGGTAGTTACCCTGGATGCATCCAGGGTGATCACCCGGGATTTTTGAACATTTACCCTGGATGCAAACATTACCCTGGATGATCATTGAATTTCTACACATATTGTCATCACGTGATATATCACATGTGCAAAAAAAATTTTCGCAATATTTTTTATTATATTGTTAATAAAAAACATAGCGAAATATTTTTTAGATATGATAAAATTTTTCAGAAATTTTTTCTTAAATATTAAATTTTCTTTTTCTAATAATAGGTATAACACGTAATAAAACAGATATTGTATAAATAAAATTTTCTAATAATGTCAGTAGATATAACAGAAATTTTTCCAAATTTTTTTTTTTTCTAATAGAATTTTCTGATTTATTTTTTTAATATTGCCAATAGATTGCTATAGATCTTTTGGAATTTTTTTTTTAAATTTTTTTTCTAATAATGGGTATAATACGTAAGATGAATATTGTATAAATAAAATTTCCATTTTTTTTTAATAATGCCAATAGATCGTTATAGATATAATAAATCTTTCTAAATTTTTTTTTCTAATAATAACAATAGATCATATAAAGGCAGATATCATATAAATAAAATTTTCTGATTTATTTTTTTAATAATGCCAATAGATCGCTATAGATCTTTTGGAACTTTTTTTAAAATTTTTTTTCTAATAATTAGTATAATACGTGATATTGTATAAATAAAATTTCTGATTATTTTTTTAATAATGCCAATAGGTTGTTATAAATATAATAAAATCTTTCAGATTTTTTCCTAAATTTTCAAAAATTATAATATTAAAAAAAAAAATATTATTAATTAAAAAACGCTAATTTTTTATCTTTAGGCTACTGAATGCACAATCATTGGTATTTCTAATAATTCTCAAAAGGTTTATGAAGACAATTGTGAAATAAAAGGAGAAAGTGCAACTGCAAGTCAATCAGCTAAAGACATACGTTCTTAAAAATTGAAACAATTGTATTTTATTCATCCAGAGGAATGGTTGGAAGGGAGAAAATAGGTGATATAGTGGTTATAGAAGAGCAAGTCCATTATCATCTAATAATTCAGTTCGGAGAAAGATCAATCAGGTGATACCATTGTCCAAATCAGGTTCCCGCCTTGTTATGGTTGTGTCACCAGGGGCGCTATGTCAACGGAAATTTAGTACGTTGATCGCTTAAAAATCCGTGGCAATCCAATTATAACAAGAGGAATTGATATTAAACAATTTGACAATTTATAATTAATTAAATTTACAATATTTTACAATTAAATTTTAAAATATATATGTAATACGATGATAATAATTTATTATTGATACCTCTAGGTATATAAAAGAATTATGTAATCTATTAAAATTTAAATAATTAATAACGAGCATCTTAATATGGTTTGTATACAACTTATCGCCTCTTTATAGCAGATATAAAAGTAAAATGATGGAATCTATAATTCCATGTTTTTACTTTTTTTTTAAAAAAAAAATAATCGTATTTTCCAAATTTAAAAAACAATTAAGGTTTCATATTACCTCCATGTAGCTAGCATAAAGTAGTGGGGTAGAAACTAGACAGTAAAAATGAAAAAAATGCCACTAGCAGTTGTCCCTGTAGTCACGTGATAGTCACATGCCAGAAGCGTTAAAGTTGCTAAATCAGAGGTTTCAGTAAAGACAATAATATATTAACATTTCATCTCTATCAGAGTATCCAAAATATTTCTTCTTCCGTATCTTTGTTGTTATTCCATAATCCATATCCATATATGTTTTCAATCTCCTTCCTTCTTAAATTTTGAACACATAATTTCATTATTCCATATACTTCTTTTCCAAATAATAGCCCGTAGACCGTTATAATCTACAGGAAATTTCTAATTTTATATCTTCAGTTCTTTCTACTATTAATAGCACCTTTTTACAAAATCAATTTTACTAAGTCTATTTTCATTGTTTATAAAATTTTAATGTTAATTTTTAATCGATTTCTTGATATATAAAATATTTGCAAACTAACTAGTACTAGATCCATAATAATAGCTTTTTTGTCAATGAAAGAAAGAAACTTCTTTTATTCATCTTTTAAATTCCCAATGTACTATTATATCATTGTATATTCTCTATTAACAAGTTATAATTAATTTTATATTCCCTTAATTTTGAATCTTTTAAATAAATTTCTTGATATTTCATTTTTCATAGTACTGAACTTTATATTATAGTCTGATCTTTTAAAACTTCTTACTATAAAATTAAGTTAATATTGTTATCTTTAATCCAGCTTGCTAAAAAATTAAGACGAAAATAGTTATTATCGTTACGCAATGCTATTATTACATAATTCGTGCGTCCAAAAATTTTGTATATTTACTATTAAACATTTCTAGTTATGAAAAAAAAGTTTTTGATCACCTTTTTATATCATCTTTATTAATTTGTAATTTAAAAAACAAATCAATGGATTCTTTTTTCAAAAGTATGTATTAAAAGTCATCAACATGTTGAAAGTTGTTGAGAAATGTAATCGTATTATGTAACGTAATACGTTTTCAAATTGAACTAGTGGCAATGATAATATTGATAAATTTATTCAAGATAATCAACTATTAAAATAGTGTGACGTTATAAATGTAACGTCCGAAATGACGCTAAACCTTTTTGCCTTTTTCTTATGATGAAAAAGTGCTACATTAATTAAATTAATGGTATTATTTGTAGGTTACTAATATAGGGAGATTATCGAATTTTTGAATTTTAGAAAATATAATTAACTAATATTTAATATTATTAAACCAAGCATCCTCTAGTTTAACGTCATACAATTTTGAACTACTAAAATTTTATACACTATCATTTGATGCTGGGCAAAATTTTAACTGAAAAAAAAACGAACTTGTTAAATAAGTCAAAATTGACATTCAACTTTGATGCTTTAACATACCTATATGTTTCTTTTTAAAATTGTATTTATTAAAAAATTTTTTTTTACGATTATTTTTTATGAAATCACGTGATAACTACACGTGCTAAATTAAGAAATTTTCTATTTAAATAACTTTATTATTTTAAGTTTTTAAAGATACTAATAAAACTTTTAATTTGTTAAATAGAATCTTTACAAATTGATATATCTTAATTGGATATTGATTAAGATGAAAAAATTTTTTAATTTACAGTATATGGTTAACGATTCGTATTCAATATATTATTTTATTGTTTGTACTTTTTAGGTCCAATATATAGAGCACAAAAAATGTTTGAGCAAAGGGAAGATATAATTAATCAATGTTTATATATTTTGATATATGATAATTATTTTAAGAATTTTATATTTTTTGAAAATTCTGTTTTTCTCAAACCTTAGCGTTAGTATATTTTAAAATAGTTTTTTTTTTTTATGATTAATATGACATTTTTTTTTACATTATATTGAGAATTACGCCAAACAGGATTTTAAATTTTAAATCATAATCATATTTTGAACTATATAGTTATTTATTAGTTAACTCAATATTTATTTATGACTTGAAATACTTTAAATTGACGTATTTATTTGATCTAATTTAAATCAATTTTTAATCGCAAATTTTATATATAAGTGAAGGAAAATAAAAAGTTTCAGATTTTATATTATTTATTTATCTCTACTATTGACAAAGTACAATAATATATAAAAATATAAAAAACGCATATTTTCTTATCTTATCAGTAATCACTGTCCACTAACCAGAAGTAAGAATTCTTTTGGCGAAGGGCCAATTTGTTCTTGTATCATATGATTTAACAAAAAGATATAAAACAACTTCGTTAATTTCAATTTGTGAATTACTATTAATAGAACATTGGAGTATACCATCAACTAATTTAAACTAAAATTTATAATCGTCAAAAAAAAAAAAAATCTCTAATAATAATCTTTTATATGATACTTTTACATAACTTATAGTAAATTCCTATTAAAATTCACACGTACATAACTCTGGATTCCTCTTATTGTTTTCATTCCAAATTCTGTGATACTATACAGCACTGAGATTGTCCACTATATGAGTAAGTTCACGACCTCGATTACTGAAGAGATTCTTCTAATTATTAGCTTATACTTTCAGTTATCCCATATCACTTCTAAAATTCTCTTTCCATTTTTCTCGTTTTTCTTTATAAACAACTGAAATGAAGAGATAAACATATTCCGATAGTTTTGCAATAATTGATCTAGAAACGTTAATAGTTAAGTTTAGCAATAATACTAAATTTTTATTGGTATGTAACATGATTATGAAATTGATGTGTTATTTCACCAGTTTATATGGTATATTAGCTGACTGGTAAAATAACTTGTGTTGCGAAATGATGAAAATAAGAAAAAAATAGGCAATTTCTCAATCTGTTATTAAGTCATGATTTAAGATATCTCAATTTGACCATTTGATTGTATTAACCGATTTCCAAATTTGAACTCACAAAATTTATTCTTTATTATATATATAAATCAAATTCTTACTAAATGTATAATGAATGGTGAAAAGATAAAGTAATTGATTTTTAATCGACATCCGAAAAAAATTCTGTGTAAAAAATAAATTGTTACACAATGCATCATTGTGTATTTTGTGTTGCCACCAATTTACGTTACAAAAAATAAAGTGGTGTTTACAAACGTTTATAGTGAGTTATACTAATTTTCCAAGGTTCCCATTGAATCCAACATGGAATTAGCTCGGATTCCATATAATGACGGCAGAAGACATGGGCGGATGATTACAAATGATTACAAATTTCAAATGTTGATCAATCGGACCCGGTTCACCAGCCAGAATTAATGGAACTAGGGGCGAAAATTAGTATAGCCTTTACAGACAGGGTTTCAGACAAAAGTGGAAATGATGTAAAAAATTTTATTACTGCTCACTACGGCGCTCGGTGATAAACCTAGTAATAACATTATCAAGCACAAAGATAAATTTTCTGGCAAATTTTCTCAATATTAAAATCTGCTGCCAAACAATCTTTTCTTAAAAGTAAGTTGTTTCTACCAAAAGATTTGAAATCCGTTCTAAAAACCTATGCAAAACTAACTGAAAAACCTAAACTGCTCACTCCCTTCTCAATCTTGAGGGATATATATAACGAAAAATCTCAGTGGGCTACTTTGACTATGCGTTAAACTTGACCATGGTCAACTTGTACACGTCATTTTATCCCATAGACAAGTTGTCCTACTTATATAATCAAGGCTAATCATTAATTATATAAAATTCTAACTAAAGTAATAAATATTCTAATTAGTAAAACTATTTAATATACGTGCTGTCAGAATTATTTTTACGGTAACGGCACGTGCTGTAACGCCGTAATTAATTGCCGTAAAGGCGTAAACCGTAAATACCGTAACGCCGTAATGGCGTAATGCCGTAATTTAATTTGACGCCGTAACCTATAATGTCGTAAATATATATAGCCAAGTTCGTAATGCCGGGTCATTTTTTTTTTTCGCGTATATCACGTGACGTCACACTAATTTCAAAATGGAAATTTTGTCCTCAATGAAATCGAAGAAATGATTACACGAGGTTACGCCAAAAAGGAAATTTCTTATTGATCATTGTGTATTGTACAAGTCACGTGATAATCATCATTTTTACGACATATGTTGTATTACAGAAATGTGGAATTCGCGATGAAACAACGTAATATAAATAATATAAATATTATGATACAAAAAACTAACTAATTCTGTATTACAGCGATTTCGCAACAATTGCATAATTCGTTAAACAATGTACACCCGAAAAATTTCGTATAATTATAATATTTCTTTTTAAAGAGGTTTAAATTTTTTTTTTTTTATTTAATTATTCTTTAAATCCCTATTTAACTCGAATTCATTTATAATTTAAAAAAGTTAATGAGTACTGTTATCGAAGCAATTATGTCATCACATGTTGAGGAATGTGAAAAATGTAATTATACATGTAATGCAATACATTTTCAACAAAATTTTGAAAATTGGACTAGTGGTAATAAAGATATTGATAAATTTATTCAACATACTCAGCTAATGGCTCATAAAGATAATGAAATATCAAATGCATTAGAATGGATACCTTATGATAGACTGGATGATATTACAAAAAATAAGTTTGGCAAAGTGTATAAAGCAAATTGGATTGATGGAAAAATAAGTTGTTGGGATGATAAAATTCAAAATTGGAAAAGAGAAGATCATAATATGTTAATGTATTTGAAGAATTTAAATAATCCAAGAAATATTACAATGGAATTTACTACAAATATGGTATAATAAATCTAATTTAACAAAATTTTGAAGTTCTTAATTTTTACTAATATATTTTGTACGTGCAGATAAATAAACCCAGTGGAATAACTCAAGGTCCAGAAACAACCCATTATATGATGGTTTTGGATAGTAATAAATGTGAAAAATGTAATTGTGCGTGTTATGCAATACGTTTTCAACAAAATTTTAAAAATTGGACCAGTGGTGATGATGATGTTGATAAATTTATTCGAGATACTCAGCTATTTTCTGCTAATGATGTAAATGAAGTGTTAGAATGGATACCTTATGATAGATTGCATATTACAAAAGATAGAGTAAATTGGATCGATGGAAATATAAGTTATTGGGATGATGAAAATCAAAGTTGGAAAAGAGAAGGTCATAATAGGCTTGTGAATTTGAAGAGAGTAAATGATTTAAAAAACATTACAATAGAAATTAAAAATGAGGTACTATAATAAATTTTTATTTAACAAAATTTTGAAATTCTTAACTTTCACTAAATATATTTTGTGTGTGTAGATCCGTAAACCCTATGGAATAACTCAAGACCCAGAAACAAAAAATTATATGATGGTTTTGAATAGTAATAAATGTAAAAAATGTAATTATGCATGTTATGCAATACATTTTCAACAAAATTTTAAAAATTGGACCAGTGGTAATGAAGATCATATCGATAAATTTATTCAAGATGCTCAGCTATTTTCTGCTAATGATGTAAATGAAGTGTTAGAATGGATACCTTATGATAGATTGCATATTACAAAAGATAGAGTAAATTGGATCGATGGAAATATAAGTTATTGGGATGATAAAAATCAAAATTGGAAAAGAGAAGGTCATAATAGGCTTGTGAATTTGAAGAGAGTAAATGATTTAAAAAACATTACAATGGAATTTGAAAATGAGGTACTATAATAAATTTTTATTTAACAAAATTTTGAGATTCTTAATTTTCACTAAAATATATTTTGTGTGTAGATCCGTAAACCCTATGGAATAACTCAAGATCCAGAAACAAAAAATTATATGATGGTTTTGGATAGTAATAAATGTAAAAAATGTAATTGCGCGTGTTATGCAATACATTTTCAACAAAATTTTAAAAATTGGACCAGTGGTAATGAAGATATTGATAAAGTTATTCAAGACACTCAGCTATTATCCGTTAAAGATGTAAATGAAGTGTTAGAATGGATACCTTATGATAGATTGCATATTACAAAAGATGAATTTGGCAACGTGTATAGAGTAGATTGGATTGATGGAAATATAAGTTATTGGGATGATAAAAATCAAAATTGGGAAAGAAAAGGTCATAATATGTTTGTGTATTTGAAAAGTTTAAATAATTCGGATAATCTTACATTAGAATTTACAAATAAGGTATGATAAACTTGAAATATTTATCAAAATTTATTAAATAATATATAACAACTTTTATTAAAGTATTTTTACATTTATAGATTAGGAAAGAATATGAATTTTATGGAATAACTCAAGATCCAGAAACAAGAAATTATATGATGGTATTGATTAATAAATGTGAAATGTGCGATAAAATATGTAATACAATACACTTTCAACATAAATTCATAGATTGGACTAGTGGTAATAGTGATATTGATAAATTTATCCAAGATATTCAGCTATCAGTTCATAATGATATACAGAGAGCATTTGAATGGATACCTTATGATAAGTTTAATAATATTGAATATATTGCAAAAGGTGGATTTGGCAAAATATATAAAGCGAATTGGATTGATGGGCGTATAACTATTTGGGATGTTAAAGATCAAAATTGGAAAAGATATAATCAAAATATGATTATAGCTCTGAAAAGTTTGGATAATTCAAAAAATGTTACATTAGAATTTATGAATGAGGTAATTGATTGAATAAATTTATTGTTATATTCATAATACCTAAAATTTTAATTTTTTAATATATATTATATTATTACTTACACATAGATTGCGTCACATAACAAAGGAGGAATAAATACTAATTATATTGCTGAATTTTATGGAGTAACTCAAGACCCAGAAACAAAAAATTATATGATGGTTTTGAATTACGCAGAAAATGGAAGTTTACGAAATTACTTAGATAAAGAATATAGTAAACTTAATTGGAGTAAAAAGATTGATTATTTACGAGAAATTATACTTGGACTTAGATGTATTCATGAAAAGGAATTAATTCATCGAGATTTGCATATTGGAAATATATTAAAATTTGAATATAAAACTGCTATAACTGATATGGGATTATGTAAACCTGCAAATTATAATGAATCAGAAAATGCAAAAAACAACATATATGGTGTTTTACCTTATATAGCTCCTGAAATTTTAAGAGGACAAAATCATACCAAAGCTTCTGATATTTATAGTTTTGGCATAATAATGTATGAAGTGATTTCTGGATTACCCCCATATCACAATTTAAAACATGATAATAATTTAGCAATAAAAATTTGTAAAGGACTTAGACCAAGGTTTAACATTAAAGCGCCACAATTAATTGTATCTTTAATTAAAGGATGTTTAGATGCTGTTCCATCAAATCGACCAAAAGCGGAAGAAATTTACGACATTTTATATATATGGCAATATGAACCAAATAAAGAACAAACAATAAAATTGCGAGAACAAATTAAGGAAGCAGATGAGATAAATAATAATTCATCAAATAGCAGTATAACTTCAACTAATTTAGGGATATCATATAATACACATTCAGAAGCTATTTATACAAGTAAATTACTCGATTTTAATAATCTTCCTGAACCAAAAAATTTTGACGATTATTATGAACAAAATGATAATATAATTAGCGGTATCATTTATTAATTTTGTCATTTAAAATGCAAATCTGTTTTTGAAGATACTAATAAATCCTTTTATTAAATAGTATCTATGCAAATTGATATTTTCTAATTGAATATTAATTAAGATGTAAGTTTTTTAATTCATGTGGTTAATGGATATTATTCATATTCAATATATTATATTATTTTTTTTTTAGATTCAAATATCGAATTTAATAACCACAGATAAAGGTTTGAACAAAAGTCATAAACTAGTTTGGTCGCTAGTCACAAATTTACAAATACTGTTGCATGTGTTGTAGTATATATAGATAGACTACTTTTTTTGAAAACTTATTTATTTAAATCATTACAATTTAAAGTTCTGTTTAACATCAGTTTTTTTTTTAAGTATTAACGTTGAGATATTGTATTTTTTTTTTTTTGCTTTTCTTCACTAATAGATGGGCAAATTTTTTTTTTTTTATAAATTATTGATAATTACGTTAAACAGGGTTTAAATTTTAATGATCAGTTATTTAAATTATATTTGTATTCATTTTATTTTTATTGGTTTATAAATAAATTATTAAAATATTAAACAAATACAGAACGTGTAAGGATTTTAAAAAAAGTGAAGTATATAAATTAATGTATTTATTTGATAAAATTCATTCGGAATCTTTTAAAATTATTTTATACTTTTAGATTAACCTGCTGATCCGTACTAATAAATCCTTTTATTAAATAGAATCTTTATAAATTGATATTTCTCGATTGAATAATAAAATGTAAGTTTTTAATTTATATGATTAATGATTAATTCGTGATCCTCCAGTGAACCATAAAACTTGGCTATTAAATTCTGGTGAAAGTTATATATATATTTACTAATAGCGCGGAATCAGTTCTGGCAATGCAAGGTACAAATTTCTAAAATATAATATGAAAATCAATATTTTAGATATAAAAATATGGCATTTGGCTACCTTAATAATAAAGACTGGTAAAATTTTAAGCACCAAAAGACACTTTCATAAGAGCTGAAAATTTGAATTTGAAAAAAAAAAAATTTAGTATTTTAAAAATTTTAAAGATAACTCATCATCTAGTGATTGTAGGAAAATAAAATTTGGTTCATCGGATTCGTCTCATCGAGACGCATCTAACAGTAATAATTTTATGTCTCCATGACCAATAGAAGGCGAGTTATCCCATATTTTTTCAAAATATATATGAACTTATCACCGCCTTTTAATAGTCAAATTTTATGGTTCACTGGCGGATCACGCACGAATTAATAATATTATTTATATTTAATATACTATTTTTTTTTGTAGGCCCAAAATAAAAGATTCTGATGAACAATATGATAATATAATAAGCAAGGAATCTTCAGGTATTATTATTAATAATAATTTTGTTATTTAAAAAATGCAAATCAGTTAAAGATACTCATATAACTTTTTATTAAATAGAATCTTTACAAATTGATATTTCTCAACTAGATATTAAATTTATATTATCGTATTAAATATATTATATTATTTTTTTTTTTAGGTTCAAAATATCGAATAGAAAAAGTTTTGAACAAAGATCATAAACTAATTTTAGTTGCTAGTCGCAAATATTACAAATACAATTGTACGTGTTGTAGTACTATATATAGATAAAACTTTCTTTGAAAACTTTTTTTTATTTAAATCTAAATTACAATTTAAAACTCTTTTTAACGCCGGTTTTTTTTAAATATTAACATTGAGATATTTCGAAATAGAGTATTTTATCTAATAACGTTTCAAACGATGAAGAATTAAAAAAAATAAATTTTTGTTTTTTTTTTTTTATTTTTATATAAGAGGAAAGAAAAAAAGATTTTTTTTGCTTTTCTTCACTAATAGAAGGGCAAACTTTTTTTTTATAAATTAATTAGAATTACGTTAAATAGGGTTTTAAATTTTAATGATCAGTTATTTAATTATATATATATTCATTTTATTTTTATTGGTTAAATAAATTATTTAATATTTTAAACAAATACAGAACGTGTAAGGATTTTAAAAATATTTTAATTAATGTATTTATTTGGTAAAATTTGAAATCTTTTAAAATTATTTTATAGAAGATTTTATATATGAATAAACGTAAGTCGAATTTTATATGAATTTATTTTATCTATCTTTATTATCATACAAAGTATATAAAAATACAGAACGCAAATTTTCTCATTCAGAAAAACCACTTGACCAAAAGTATGAATTCTTTTTAATAAAGGATCAAAGTAAAGAATATTGCTACTAATTTGTCCTTGTTTTAATATACGATTTTCAATTGTAAATAAAAAAACGATTGAAGTTAATCAAAATTTATTTTGTATAATTTAAAAAAATCTATTAATAATATCACTAAAGTACAGGCGTTTAAAAACTATTTAATAAAATCAAATTATTATTATTTTAGCATTATGTATTTAATGCATGACCAGGATAAATTCTTTTACGTTTGATAAACCAATAACTAGTCGCGAGAGCAATAAGACTCGTTCCAATGATAGATCCAAGAACTGTTGCTGCAAGTTCACCTTTTGAGATTTGAACGTTATTAGGATCAGTTTTTATTATAGGAGTATGACTCGAACCTGCAGAATCAGTTGATACTCTCCTATTTAAATTTCCATTAAATAAATTATTGATTTATTTTTTTTAAATTAAAAAAGAAGATTTTAAAATTTTTTTTTTAAAAAAAAATTCAATATACCCAATAAGATCCCATTTCATCGCACTTCCACAATCAGACTGATTCAAATTATCATTGTCACCATTGTTCTTACCTACACTCTTTACACAAAGATTAGATGCTTTATTCTGTTTAAGAAAAAAATAATAGAATCAACTTAGAAATTGCTTATTATTAATAAAAACAAGTATTAAATATAAAGGTTAAAAAATTTTTACCTTTATCGAACATGAAGTATGATATGGTGCCCAATCAGCAGAATTTATCTGACTATTACATTTATCACAAACAATACTAAATCTTTGATTTTCAGAATCAGCACTTTTAATATTAAAAAAAAAAAGAGTAAATTAAATAAGAATTGATCAATTGAACGATAAAATCGATAAAATACGACAAATTATAAAAATTATTTAAAAAGATTAAGTACAATACTAACTTATAATTTAGTTGAAAAGGAATTACGTTGTTCATTTCAATAACTATTATTTAAAAATTTAAAAAGATCACGTTTTAACTATGATTGATTAACGATTATTTGATTGATTAAATTAACAAATATATATACTGTATATATATAATGTCTTTTTTTAATATTATTTATATATATTATATTTACCAAGTGTTCGATAAAAGTCTTGAAACGGTCGAAACTCATAAGAATCAGATGCAGGTTGTGTTAATAGAAAAATTTCATGAGAAACTGGTTTATCACCACCAGTTACTGTATAAATAGGAACATTCGGTTTTCTGTACAGTTTTTTAAAATTGAATTTAAATATTTTTATTATTTTATAGAAAATAATAAAGTATAGTTTTACAAATTACGGTAACTTACGCATCACCTTCAAATAGTTGAAATCGATTCTTGGGTGCATCTGATCGACTTATTGAAAAAACATCCCCATTATTGATTTCTGGAGAACATGATAATACAAACGTAGTGAATAAGTTAAATAATAAGAAGGTTTTGTAGAATAATAAAGATCTTAACCAATACATCTTTGAATTTGGAATATGAGTGAAGTTGTTTATGTTAACAGTTAATTTATTATTATTTTTTTTTTTTTGAAATGATTTTACTGTGAATGAAAAAAGTGGATAAATATAAATTATATTTTCCCGTACCAAACGCCCCCTTTAATACATCGCAATTATCGCAATTCCTGAACCGTTTCCGGAAAATACTTGGTTAGTAGTACCGATAAACATACTTTATTACACTATTTCAGCTAGTTCTTATCAATGAACAAAGGGAATGAATAAAAGAATAATTTGTGATCGAGGATAAAACGTTAGAATATGATGTTAAAAATAGTTATCCAATGATTTATGTAACCTCAGGTCTTCTCACTCCGATAAAATGCAGATGTGACGTTAATGATAGCCTACGATCGCCTATGATTGCCTGAATGAGCGTTATTTTTTTATATCGAAAAACTCCGACATATGATCATCAATTTTCCAAATCAATTTTTTATAGGGTTTACGATTTAGTAATAATAATAAACTTTCTTTTTTAACCAACCTCCGTGACCACATGCTGAACTGTCGTGACGATGGGACTGTTTTGACTATTTTTACTCGTATAAACTTGTTCTGCCATTGCCAACTTCGCCAAATTTTCGTGTATTTAACATCTATCTACCAGAACTAATCGAAGTTCGAAGCATACTCAGCATATTGAATTTAATCGATTACTTCCTATAAATATATTTATAGCAAGCTAAATTAGTGAATTAGTTTAGTTGCTTTTTGCATTAGACGGGAACGTGACTCTACTATTCTATTATCATCCATTATTAATTGATCGTTAAAATAATTTAAAGCTCGTCAAAATCTGATATTGACAGTAAACTTCACTATTTTCGTTACTCGAATCGGAATTATCTGTTATATTTGAAACTTTTTATTTGATATTTATTCTCATCAGTATGAATTATGAAATTATTCTTGAAAAATATTAAAAAAGTAATTTTGATTTCAATTATAATTCGCATAATATTTAAATAAATAGAAGAAATTAATCTTTAAAATATTAAAATATTTGTAAAAAAAAAAAAAATGATCAATTGCAGTATTTCTAAAACTAAAATAACAAAATATTATTATATAAATTTAATACTAATAAGGACTGGTGCTTTGTCCGCGGCGTGTTTATATGTGATAACCGTTATACTATCCTATAATTTAAATTCATGAATGAGGTTAGATATGAAAAGCAAATCGATGAAAGAGTATTTTTCTAAAGATAGTAAAAGTATGATGTAGTTGAACAAAGTAATAAGCCTTTTCTAAAAAAAATTTAGATCCAGAAAATTGAACAACAAATCCAAAGCCTTAATCTACACTATATTTAGATAGTATAAATACAAATCATGAAAATTGATTCCGTGATTACTCGTGATTGATGTTCTTACTAAATTTTATAGTACTGAATTTGTACATCATTTAATTAAATTGTTTTTTGTCATTAAAAAACTTTTTTTTTAAGTTTGGCGGTAAAAAAAAAATATGACGAATTTACTATAATAGATAAATTACATAAATTACATACAAGCGCTCATATATGGTAAATATAAATACAAAAAAAAAGATCCTTATCTATTTCTTCTCTAGTGTATTATATTACGCGTCTTATTAAAGAAAATCCTTAATTTAAATATTACCTAAACCAAATTTTTTTATCTAATCAGCCGAATTTTTTTTTTTATTGAAATAATATGTTTTCAACTTATATTATTAACAACCACCAGACCAGAAATCGAAAAAGATCCTTTAAAAGGCTAGGTTGGTCTTTGAGGAATTCTATGATTCCAATTAAGAATTTGACTTAATCCGCGAAACCAATCTTCATAAGGATCCTTTCGACAGATTGACAACAAAGGATATGTTGAAGCAGTAACCACAATGGTATCACCAAGAGCAAGTGAAGTACGATTCCTACCATCAAACGAAACCTATAAAAAAAATCATCCTATTATTAAAAACTTATAAATTTACAAATATTATAGACAAGTCGTTTTATCGCTTACCCAACCAGAGATTCTACTTGTAAAAGGAACGCTGATGCTTATCTTTTTGAATCCAGGAATAATCATTGGTCTTGCTGTAAGTGTGTGTGGTGCGATTGGAGTTATCAAGATGGAATTTTGTTCAGGATGAACAAGAGATCCCCCGGCAGAAAGCTAAATAACATATAGTGTATGTAAATATAAGAGCTTCTTCAAAAATCTAATTAATTTTCTAACTACCGAATAAGCTGTAGATCCTGTACTTGTTGCTATCAATTAAAAATAAAAAAAATATTTTAATAATTCTGGAATTAAAAGAAAATAAAATACGAATAATATAAACTTAACTTACCCATTATAAGACCGTCAGCCCAAATTGACGTAATTTGACAACCATCCATGCACTTATTAAGAATAATACAATTTTTAATAAATATTATTATTACATAAGTATACATATAGATATACCTACCAATATCATTTCTAACATGTTCCCAGCATCACCACGGTCTATATATAATTCGTTCAACACTTGAAAACTTTCAGATGGCTCAGAATTGAAATCGATATTGTCTGGTTGAGATTTATTCTCTTTTTTATTATTCCTATAAATTGAACAATTAAGGCGCATTCTGACGTTAATGCGTACGCCACCTTCCTCGATAACATTGCGTAAAACACGTCGATGATCATTGAAATCAAATAAGGTCAAGAAACCCAAGGAACCGAGGTGAAATGATAACAATGGTGGCACGTCACGTTGAAACATCCATGATGAAAATAAGACCGTCCCGTCTCCTCCAAGGGTAACGATTAAATCAATATTTTCACGTATATCATTTTTACTCCAAAAATGAATTCGATTCTTGTAATTTTCATGTTCAGAGATCACGCTCTCATAATTATTCTTAAAATTATGTTCAATATAAACGTGAATTTGATGATAAGATTCAATTAACCAAATTGCCACTTCACGCGTAGAATCAATTAACCTATGATCACTAGGTTTTGTAACAATCATTATATGACGTATAATATCAAGTTGAATACCTCGTTCAGCCATATTACGATTTTCATTAAGTGCATGATTGTAACTAATAAGTAAGGAGACATATATATAATTAAATAACATTTGACTCGGCCGTACATTGTAAGAATTATTTATTTACCTTTTGACTAATGCTTTTACACTCAAAGTATCACCACCGTTAATATTTTCCAGCTAATTAAAATTTTTAAAAATTTTAGTTTTAAACAACGAATAATCCATTTTTTTTTTAAAAAAAAACAATTCATTTACCACACGATCGATGATAACTCCTCGAAAATTAAGTATGTTTTGATTATAATTCGCCATGATTTTTATGATCTTAATAGAATCAACATCATCAGCATCATCTGGTATTAATGATTACAATTTTTTTTTTTTAAAAAAAAAAGTTAAAATCACAAATCATGCAGAATTATTAAATTATCTCGAGGGTTGATATATTTAGTTACCTTTTTCCCATAAGATCCAGTCGCAATCTCGATCTTTCCATTGTATTTTACATTTTTCAGGAACGAAATGTTCAAATTTTTTAATGAATTGATTTTGAATTTCTTCATAATTCAATTTATTTTCTATAAACAATGATAAAGTATTAGTTTATAATGAAGTATAATATTTTTATATATTTTTGGTTAAACTAGTTATTTAAATCGGTTAAGTAATATTTAAACTCTGTACGATATTATAATAAAAAAAAAAAAAAAAAAATGCTGCGCCACAAACATACTTTCGATTACCACATAAACGGATTCTTCTCGAAAAGTTAACTTTATGTCCAATTTTGAATCCACGTCTGACATTTTTTTTTTGTAGAGAATATAAAAAAATATAAAGAAAGATTTTTGATGAGAAAATTACAAATGATTTTTCCCCTTTTTATTACGTTTATACAAAATGATGTAATCATTCAACCATAGTAAGTTAACTCGTGACGAATTTGTAAATATAGAAATTACTTCATTTTTTTATCGACTTTATTTTATTTTAAACTTGATTTATACAAGACGAATTACAAAAAAAATTGCCGAATCATATATTTGTTTTTTTTTAAAAAAAACAATAAAAATTTTTAAACATAATTTATTAAAATAATAAACAATAAGTAATTTTTAAAATAATAAGTAAACAATAAATAATAAACTAATTTTAAAAAATATATTTATAAAAAAATGTCTATACTAGTCTAGAAAAATCTTTAAAAAGTTTATAACCCAAAATGATATAAACCTCCATTACTAAAACCACTACTAAAACCACCAAAACCTCTAGAAGCTAACCCGCAGCCTCGAGATCCGAAATAAGGATTTCTTCTAAAACCATAACTAGGTGTTCTTGGTCTACTTGGTCTAGCGAAATGACCAAAGTGATTGAAGTGATTGAAATGATTGAAGTGATCGAAATATGTAGGACCATTTAAAAGGCTATTGAATAAATTAACTCTTGGTCTATAATAAGTACGTTGAAAATATGGTCTTGATGAAAAAATGAAAATAACGCTTGGATCATCATCGGATTCCTCGTTATTTTCATCGGGGGTATTGGGAGATGCGTTAGCGTTATTCGAAGAATCAGTAGGAGTTTCAGCAGGAGTCACAGGGTTTTCTTGATTTTGTTCTTTGTTAACGGAATCAACAGGAGTTAGTAAATCTTCAAATTGTTTTTCAGAATTTTCTTTTGGAAGAGTTGGTTCAAATAAAGGATCATCTTTTTCGTCCGTTACTGTGACTCGAGGGTAACTTTTAATTTCAACAGCCGGCTGTTGTTCTTCCGTTTGAACGTCAACAACTTGGTTAATTTCCGTACTTTCGGTATTTTCAGTATTTTCAGTATTTTCAGTATTTTCGGTATTTTCAACATTTTCTATATTTTCAACATTTTCAACATTTCCATTATTTTCAACATGATTTTCATTATTTTCATTGTTTTCAGTATTTTCAGTTTCGCTAGGATCACCAATATTATAAGCTATAATCTCATCATCTTTTTTGGAAGTAATTTCATCATCACTTATAGTGACGACGGAATCATCTTTTTCTTCAGCGTTCTCCAAAACCCAATCATTATTATCAGAATTTTCAGAAGTATAAATATTAAATTTAACATTTGTACCAAAAGATTCTTGATCTGAAAGGATCTGTTGTAATTCAGTATCAGTAGATAAAGTTATGACATCACCATCTTCATCGATATAAGAAATTGAAAAGGAAGTATCAGATGGTATATTGAATAGATCATGTAATTGAGATTCAAATTGTGACCAAGTTGTATTTGAAGGGATAGTAAATTTACGAGAAGTTTGACCAAAAGTTACTTTGATGCTTGCCATTTTTTAAGAAATTGAATGTTGTTAATCTGGTTGTAATTGATCTTTTAAAAGAAAAATAATAAAAAAATGTAATGATTTTTTCATCCAAAAGTTTTCAAGATCCATATTTATAGAGAATTTTTCCTATTATACGGAAATACGGAAATACGGAAATACGGAATAAAAAAAAATTCGTAAGCTATAAAGAATCTAGAAAATAATTTCAATATTTTCAAATTACGAGTAATAACTTGAACGTCATATTAATAAACGTCATACACTCATACCGTCATATTGGACATATTATTTACTGGAACCTTCAAGTACCTTCAACGGGATTCGAGTAACTTTTTATTGAACCGAAGTCCGAAAAAAACCAATATTTTTACGGATAAAATTTAACCGTTCAACCGATAGTCCGATATACAAAAAAGGTCATATGACCCTTTATTGTACCATATATTGGGCGTATTGGTATATCGATTTTATGAATATTACGAAAAAGTAATTTTTTTTCTAATATTATTCTTCTCTTTCTATTTTTTTTTTTTTTTTTTTTTTTTTTTTAAAAAAAAAAAAAAACATTTTTTTTTTTTTTTTTTTTTTTTTTTAACCTTAAATGTATGAAATATAACAAAAATAGGTCAATCAAAATTTTAAACGTATTTGAAATTGGTATTTTGGCAAAAAAAAAAAAGTTCACACGTACTTTGATACAAATTGTACAACAGATTGCCTAATTTTGATAATTATAATCCCGAAACAAACTTTATAAACCTATGGACTGGGAAACAAAGGACCGGAATTGTTGATCGCGCATTTAAAGTCTTTTCATTTAGAAATTTGACAAACTTATTTCATGCTAAGCTTTTTTCTGTTTGTAACACAGATGATGCCCGTTGATATGTAATTACAGTATACTGTACATAATATATGATTTCAGTAAATAATTGTATATAATTCTTGAACAAATTTCAACAACTTTTGTGAGATTACGAACTTTAAAAAAACTTTTTTTACATAGGTTTGTCGTTAACTGTTATAACTTTGACATCGTAAAAAAAAAAAGAAAATCAATCTTATAGACAAAGAATAACAAATGATGATCAATATTTTTAAGAGGTGTTCAAAAATATAAATATTTGTGGGATTTACAACAATATAATTAACATAATAAAATAATGAACCTTGATTTAGTCTTAATAAATATCGTTTTTTTGGAATGTTATAGATCAAAAATTCGAGGGGTTTGTTTTTATTTCTAAAAATAGGAAGTTTAAATGGTTTTTGGCGAAAAGTGTTTTTTTTATTTTTTTTTTTTTTTACATGGAATCATTAAGAAACCAATCAGGTTTGAGGACTTTTCGACCATCTGATGATTCTTAAAGTGATACAAAATAACAAAAAGTATTTGATCTAAATAATTTATACATTTTGAATAAATAATCATGATATATGATTTATATTGCTTATATTACGTTTATTGATATAAAAATTTGGTTATTGATAATAATAAAATAAGAAAAATTATTAAACTTATTTTACAAAAGGTAAAAGAAAAAATTAGAAGAATATAAAGAAGAATAAAAGATGACATTCTGCATGCAAAATAACATTATACAAAATTATACAAAAGATATCAAAGATATATAAGAATATTCTACAAAAAGTAAAAAAACTAGCGGATTACAAGATTAACATAATAATCTAAAAGAAAACAAAGATAAACAAAATAATGTAATTTTCAGAATTTTACAGTAATTGATTATATTAGGAAAAAAATAATGAATCAATAAATAAATATAAGAATTTTTTTTTTTTTTTTTTTTTTTTTTTTTTTTTTTTTGATTTTTTAAAAAAAAAAAATCACACTTTTTTTTTTTTTCTGTTGAACAAGGTATAACAGGTATAGATAAGCCAAATTTGTTTGATTTGATGGTATCATGTATCAATTTACTTTTATTCAGTTTGACGATAAAATTTTTATGGTTAATTAAGAACAGAAATCGGGTAACACCACACCTTTGGATGGTTCCATAATAAGTTATTTTAGTATTACAAGTATTACATGATTATAAGTGGATTAACATGACACAACATAATTTTATCAACTTATTAATTAAAACGAGTTTAGGATCGATGATTATTTAAACCAATTATAAAAATACCGAATTTATTTATTTATTTATTTATTATTTTTTTATATTTATTATTTTATATTTATTTTATTTATTTATTTATTTTACTTTTCAGAATTTATTGAATTTATTGAACAGTACATGTAACTTATAATATATATATTTACATATTCTTTGAGCCGTATTTATAAATTAAATTAACAAGAAATAGCAGGAAAAACAGGAAGTCAAAAAGACAATCAAACCTTATTTATATAAAAGAAAGGATACAAAATGCTTATATAATCGTTATTAAAAAGAAAAATGATAGACTATCAAGATAAAAAAATCATTAAAAAACATGTGAATGTAAAAGATATCCTTTCCTATAATCTCTTATATCTCTATTATCTAAATAATCTAAATAAATAATCTAGAAGTTTTTTTAAAAAAGTCAAATCATGAAAGAAAAAAAGTTTCGAGTTTCATAAGGTTACAAAAAAATATTAAAAAATATTGTAATAAATCCGTAATTTATTTCTTTTTTTATAAAAAAAAAAAAAATTTTTTTTTTATCAATTATAGTAAAGTTTATAAGTTTATAAAAGTCTAAGTGAGGTTATTGTCGTACGTAATATTGAACGCGAACGAACGAATTTAAAAGAAAGAAAGTAAGGGGAATTTTTTTTAAAGTTTAAAAATATATAGAAATATAGAAGAATAATTATGCATAGAAGGTTGAAACACATTCGTAGTCACCAGATTTTTGCATATGAAAGAATATTATTAAAGGAAATTTCCTTGTTTTAAATGAATATTCTTAAAGTAATTTATTAATTAAACCTTTTCTTTTGTTAAAGGAAAAAATTAACCTTTTCATGAAACTAAATTTAGATATTAAACTTATTGTCATATTTTTGTAACATAGGAACCTCAAAAAGATAAGATCATGCAAAATTTATGCGTGGAATATCTTTTCTTTACTCATTTTTCTAATAGTAAAAACTTTTATGTCCAAAAAAAGAATTTCTTTTTTTTTTTGAAACTAATTTTGTAGATTAAAAGGCCGACAGGAGCTGTATTTTAAATATTAAGTAACCTACCATAGATTAGCATGTAATTATTACAATATTAATGAAATAATTTTTTTAAAACCAAGGAAATTAATTCTAAACACTAATAAGGTATTTAATATTTAAATCAATTAAAATTAATTGGTTAAAAGAAATTGCTGGAAAATTTGTTGATTAACGTATATAATAAATTTAAATGAAAACATGTCAAAATTAAATCATATTATTGGCTGATGTATATAGTATTACTTACAGTATATTTATTACAGTCGGTATAAATATCGGGAATATACACCGCAGTTGAACAGGTTAAAATAGATGATCTACGCAGTACTACATAATAAACATTTTGTGATAAGATAAAAAATGTGGGGCATTTTTGATGATCAAATATTAAGAAATGTACGAAATGAAAAAAAAACAAGGAAAAATTGAAAAATTTTATATTTTTCAAAGAAAAAAGATCCGAAATCCTGATTATAACATGATAATTAATTACTTACTTTACTTAATAAACAAATAATTATATATATATATATATATATATATATATATTTTTAAAGTTTAATACTTTGATACACATTTGAGTTCTCATTACTCTCATACGAGTATAGTTTGAAATCTCTGCGTATGAAATGAAACTATAAAATTAACACCTGATTTTTTATTGGGATCATGATAACAAAAAGTAAAAAGGAAAAAAGTTCGATCGAAAAAGAGAAATTAAAAATCTTTTTTTTTTTTTTTTTTTTTTTTTTTTTTT
>QZLH01000179.1:24816-52815 GCA_003833135.1 Oehlia diaphana | reverse complement strand
TAGTAAATAGTTTAATAATAAGCTCATATTATATAAATGTATTTATTTATTTACATGTTTCTATTCTATTTTTTTTTTTATTTTATTATCTATTTTTTTATTGTAATTTTTTTTTTTTTTTTTTTTTTTTTTTTTTTTTTTTTTTTTTTTTTTTTTTTTTTTTTTTTTTTTTTTTTTTCCTTTCTATTTTTACTTTTTTATTTTCTATCTTTTATTTTCTATCTATCTTTTTTTATTTTTTTTCATCAGGTCAATTACAATACGTGATAATACGTGGTAACATGTGGTCAAAACTTTTTATTTTACTTGTTCAAAATTATTTGGTTTTCATTTCTTTATTTCCTCCTCAATTACCTGTAAAAAAAAATTCGAGAATTTTTCATCATGAAGGTGGAAATTTAATTTATTTACTTTATATAAAATTATTAAATATCTCTTTTTTAATAATTTTATCTTATTATTTACTTGTTATGTGGTATGAATATTACTTTATTATTAATGATATCTTATCTTATTGGTCTTGTTTAGATATGATTTTTATACCTTTAACAATTCTTGGAGCTCTTATTAGATTACTTTGTTTAAGACCTCATGATGAGTTATTTTCTTTACCTTTTGAAATTCCTTTACCTTTCATTCGTACAAAAACTATTTTTCAAAATGCTATTGAAAGAATCAAGATTTATTTACAAATAAGCACAATGTTACAACTCCCTATTATTATTTCTCATAATACAAAAGTTGAAGATTCTCATACTGCAAAAGTCAAAGAATCTACAAAAGTTGAAGATTCACATACTTTAAAAGTTGAAGAATCTCATACTACAAGAGTTATAGATTCTCATACTACAAATGTCAAAGAATTCCATACTACAAAAGAATCTCATACTACAAAAGTTGTAGATTCTCATACTACAAATGTCAATATTTCAACTCCTACTTTATCACTACCACCAACTCCTCCATCATCTTTTATTTTAAAACCTCCTAACTCAAATAATCCAAATAATTTGTTTAAAGAATTAATTTTAAAAGATTATTACTTTTTATATGATTGCGTTCAATTTCCTAAATATACTGGATTGTTTATGATTTGGTTAGGTAAGATTTATTTTGGTTGGAGGTTAAATAATCATGTTTTTTTTATTATAAAAAATTTTTATTGGTATTACGTTATAATTGATTTAATCATAAGTATTATTGGATTATTTAAATGTATTAATATAGAAGAAAAAATTATGGAAGATGAATTTGGTAAGAAAAAATGGAGAGAATTTACAAATAACAAGATAAAAAAAAAGTTTATTCCTTTCATATTTTAATAATTAGAAAGTTATAGTAGGGAGTTCACGCGTTTTAATTTACTATAACCATTAGCGTCATTCATTGGGGTAATTTACAAGTATAATATGTAATCTAATATTTTAATCAGGGACACTATTTTTATTCTATTAATGTTAATAATAAAAAGTTGAATATTTAATAGCACATTATACAATGTACTGTCGTTATACTTGTAATTCATCTAATGATAATTCTGTTGTAGCAGGGACGTGGGTGAGAAGTGGGCAGTTGTGCATGATTTTTTGAGGAGCAAGCAGCAAAACATTCTCAATACATGTTGTTATCATAATTGTTCCCACCGTATCGATTAATACAACATCAAAACAAATGTCTCCACCGTAGAGTCAATTTTATACATATCATATTTAATACATCCTTTACTATCCCTGACTACCGTAGAGTCAATTTTATACATATCATATTTAATAACATCTTTTAATATCCCTGACATATCCACGTTTCTCAAGGTTCAAAGGAACCTCTTAATGAAAAAAAAATGTGTTCAAATTCATTTAGTTGGAAGCCATTCAATCAGCCAAAGATTCAAAGTGATATATATATTCTACACAGTGAAATTCGATATACCGGAACCTCGACGATATAACGGATCATAAGTAAGAGGCCTGGAGCGAATTATCATAACGTATAATTAATTTACTCTCGATATATCGGAATTCTTGATATAACGGATTTTTGACAAATTTTACTAATGGAACGGATGATTCCATTATATCGAATTTCACTGTGTATAAAGCTATGCTCGAAAGCAACATGAGCCCACAAAAGAAAAGAGCGATCCGGTTGTATTTTCTTCAGATAATGGAGACAATGAAAAGTGCTTATAAACATTCACGTGATCAGCAACTAGTTGGTAATGATATTTTAAGCAAGTATAGTGCCCTCCTTTACAGTCGGGTACTTACTTTAGGTCGGGTACTTACAGTACTGCTGTAATGCTGTATACTATTCAATTTTAAATTGACTTAGACTCGGGTACTTAGCCAGTTGTTATATGGTATTGTTTGTTTGTTATTGAAACTGATCGTTACACATTCCCAAAATAATTATTATATAACATATATCCACTATAAAATATAAAATGTCTATTGTATTATATAAGATGTGATTTTACCAACGATTACCAGCGATTACCAGCGATTTACCAATGATTTACCAATGATTACCAGCGATTTACCAGCAATTTACTCTTTTCTCATATGACTGATGACATAACGAAAACTGAAAGGTCGCGTAAGTTACGTGTGAGTTACCTCAGATTATTGGAGGATATATCTGAATCCGGAGGTCTCGGTTATTTTCGGTTATTTTCGGGTTTTTTCGTTATAATTGATTAACAAATCACCTGATCACACTAATTCAATAATTAATAAATTTTTAAAATTTACACTTCATTTACTTCATTTTCCTACAATATTGTTCACCATACCAAAAAGTTATTCCAAATAATGAATGGTCAATTATTTTGTGTTCTGGTCACCTTTTAATACAGTAACCACTAATGTAATAATAAGAATTAAGTTGGAAATCGATTATTATAGAAATCGTAGGAATCGAAACCACAAAGTTATATACTGCTAGCGAAAATATGAAACAAACGGCAAAAAATATTTTGAAAATGAATACAGTAACGGCTTTTAGCATTGTGTAGATCAAATAACATTTATATGTCCACATGATCACTTTTCGCAGCTGATTTATTTTTATTTGTCGATCACACTAATTCGAAAAATTAGCAAATATACATATATCATCATCTTTGAAAAATCTAAATAATATATGGAAAGGTTCAAAGCAAAGGTGATATTATATGCTAATTTATTTAATTTTTCAGAAAAAAAATAATATACTTTTCTCTATTTATAATATTTTTATTAAAAAAAGATTTTAATTTTTTTTTTTTTTTTCATTATTTACATTTTTTCTTTTATAGCATTTAGTGAATGATTGAAATAAAACTTAATATTATTTATAACAAATTCCTTGTATAGTTTGTATAGTTTATAAAAAACGGAATGATCTTACAAAAATATTATTGACTTTTACTGCTGCGAATCCTCCCATGTTAAAAACTCGATATAACGATAAAACTTTTACTTACCTACTATATGAGGAAACATCTATTAGGAATATGCGGAATTTTAAATGACCGATATTTTTATGAATCATTCAATATTTAAATCGTCATTAGTAGCATTAATTCCTATTGGTCACCGCAGTATTCCTAATGATCGAACCATAACTTAGTTCTTGGATGGGGGATATATCGGTCTTCGACTGATATGCCTTTCTCTTCATCGCTATTTTCTTCTTCATTATCTCTTTTTCTCCATCCAATAACTATTTAGATAAATTTGCCTCTTAAAATATGAACATTATTTAATTCAACTAATGAAGAAGTCTTAAAGTAAGAAAGAAAAGTTTTTAAAACAAATTGATATTTCAAAATTAAATGTCATTATCTTACAGTTTTTTCACTTGTAAAATGATTTTCTTATAAACACTTATACTGACATACAATATTTCATACAGATAATTATCGAGTTTACTGTACATGGTCGACATAATCTAAACATAGTTTGCGGTAGGTAGATTATTAGATGAGCCCGGCGTGCTATAAGATTTCCAATTTTTACAAGTTTATACCCTACAAAAAAAAGTAGTTTTCAAAAGTTAGTGAATCATGTTACCTCGTGTTGCTATTGAATATCTACCCTTGCCCATGCCATTTGATAAAACAAAGTTGAATTACAGTCACCTACTCGATAGGCTATCATACACTTTCTCAACTCACCTATTATTTGCCGCTCATTCTAAGTCTCAATCAATTGAGGATAATAGCCAATTATCAAAGAAAAATCTAAATCTAAGAAAAGAAACTAAAATATGAACTTATAGTACGTTTATGAGTTATAATATATTTGATAGTAACAATAATCTTTCTCATGAAACGAAGTTGAAGCAATCCGTATTTGGTTCTCAGGAATATCTTTTTCAAACCCTTATGAGAGTATCGGTATAATTTTGATATAACGATATTTCTCAAAGATTTTCAGATCGAAAATAACATATAGTTTGCCGAAGTCGCAATAAATGATTGCTACATTTATCATACGTTTATCTTACAATTATCAATAAAAGAAAGAACATATAAAAACATTATTCACCTTTTTTTTTTACAGGGTTCGAATTAATCTATTTCTTACAAAAAGGTTTGATCGTAGATTATTGTAATACACAAAAATTAAAAAAAAATTTTGATTGCTGCAATTGATCAATAAATCAATTGATTGATGCTCGAAACTCGGTCAATGAGATTCATTCTGGGTATTATTGCGTTTTTATTGACATTTGCTGTGGAAATAGTAACTATAAATCACTATAAATGCATAATACGCTTTTGTATTGAATGAATATTGATAATACCGTAAACCTGTAATGGCATATTTGTAATCCCGAAATTCGTAAAAAAAAAAATCTTTTTTATTGAAATTATTATTACTAATAATAATTTATTATCGGAATCCAAATAAACTAGATCAAAAGATAACGTTGTTGGTAATTTTAAAATATTTAATTACAAATCAAAATAAATACAATGTTTTTGAGATAAACCGCCGTTAATTTTAGAATTTTTTTTTTTAACAATTAACAATTGGATGAACCCATTGATGATTAAACATTACTTTATTTACATTTGTGTTACAAGTTCAAATTATAATAAATCCGTATCTCCGCGATTATTTCCTGTTTATTTCATTATAAAATCGCATCAATAAAGAAAGGACATATATACATTATTCACCTTTTATTTTACAGGGTTCGAATTAGTCTATTTCTTAACAAAAGGTTTGATCGTAGATTATTGTAATATACAAAAATTAAAAAAAAATTTGATTGCTGCAATTGATCAAGGAATCAATTGATTGATGCTTGGGACTCGGTCAATAACGTTTTTATTGACATTTGCTGTGGAAATAGTAACTATATATCACTATAAATGCATATATTGAATGAATATTGATAATACTGTAAACCTGTAATGGCATATTTGTAATCCCAAAATTCGTAAAAAAAAAAAATCTTTTTTATTGAAATTATTATTACTAATAATAATTTATTATCGGAATCAAAATAAACTAGATCAAAGATAACGTTGTTGGTAATTTAAAATATTTAATTACAAATCAAAATAAGTCACAGTATTTTGAGATAAAACGCCGTTACTATTTTAGAATTCTTTTTTTTAAAAATTGGATGAACCCATTGATGATTAATCATTACTTTACATTTGTGTTACAGGTTCAAATGGTGATAAATCCGTATCTCCGCGATTATTTCCTGCTTATTTCATTTTAAAATCGTATCAATAAAGAAAGGACTTTTTTTAAGGGTTCGAATTAGTCTATTTCTTAGGTTTGAACGTAGATTATTGTAATACACAAAAATTAAAAAAAAATTTTGATTGCTGCAATTGATCAATGAATCAATTGATTGATGCTTGAGACTCGGTCAATGAGATTCATTCTGGGTATTGTTGCGTTTTTATTGACATCTGCTGTGAAAATAGTAACTATATATCACTATAAATGCATGATACGCTTTTATATTGAATGAATATTGATAATACCGTAAACCTGTAATGGCATATTTGTAATCCCAAAATTCGTAAAAAAAAAAAAACTCTTTTATTGAAATTATTATTATTATTAATAATTTATTATCGGAATCAAAATATACTAGATCAAAAGATAACTTGGTTTGTAATTTTAAAATATTTAATTACAAATCAAAATAAGTCACAGTATTTTGAGATAAAACGCCGTTACTAATTTTAGAATTCTTTTTTTAAAAATTGGATGAAACCATTGATGATTAATCATTACTTTACATTTGTGTTACAAGGTTCAAACCGTATCTCCGCGATTATTTCCTGCTTATTTCATTTTAAAATCGTATCAATAAAGAAAGGACTTTTTTTTTAAGGTTCGAATTAGTCTATTTCTTAACAAAAGGTTTGATCGTAGATTATTGTAATACACAAAAATTAAAAAAAAAAATTGATTGCTGCAATTGATCAATGAATCAATTGATTGATGCTTGAGACTCGATCAATGAGATTCATTCTGGGTATTGTTGCGTTTTTTATTGACACTTGCTGCGGCAATAGTAACTAACTACATATCACTATAAATGGATAATGCGCTTTTATATTGAATGAATAATGATAACCGTAAACTTTATAAATGGCATATTTGTAATCCCGAAATTCGTAAAAAAAAAAAATCTCTTTTATTGAAATTATTATTATTAATAATAATTCATTATCGGGATTTTCATTATCCATCCGATATTCATCTGGTAATTCTTTTGTCAGAATTTTCATTATTCATCTGGTATTCTTTTATTTTTTCAAAATATATTAGATCAAAAGAGAACGAAACATTTTGGTTGATAATTTTAAAAATATTTAAATTACAAATCACAATATTTTTTTTGAGATAAAACAGATAAAACGCTGTTAAATTTTAGAATTCTTTTTTAAAAAAATTGGATGATGATTAATCATTACCTTACATTTTGTGTTACAGTTCAAACGGTGGTAAATCCGTATCTCCGCGATTATTTCCTGAATTTTATTCAAAAATAAAAAAAAAAAAATAATAACCAAACTAACCAAACTAACTAAACTTTTTATATATATTTAAATACCCCCAAATTTAATATAAATCAATTTAAAAAGTGTATTTGAACCTATCCAAAGATTTTCGGATTTATAAAGATTTATGTAACGTAGATTCATTTATTGATCACCGAATTTATTTAAGTATTCTAAAAAAAATATTTTTAGAAGAAAAAAATAATATTCTTAGAAATAATATTCTTAAAAATAATCATATTCTTAAAAATAATTTATATTATTAAAAATAATCATAATCTTAAAATAATTATATTCTTGGAAATAATCATATTCTTCATCTTATAAATAACGTTCTTAAAGATAAACGTTCTTAAAAAATAACATTCTTAGAAAATATTACTTAAAAAAATATTCTTAAAAAATATAAAAAAAAAAAAATTTATTATTATCTGTTATTATTTATTATTAAAAAGAAAGTATTCTTAGAAAAAGTATATAATATTCTTAGAAAGAACATATAATATTCTTAGAAAAAATATATAATATTCTTAGAAGGTTTAATTATGTTTAAGAAACAATTATGTTAATAAAAAAAAAAAATTTTAAAAAATTCGGACCGAATATAAAAATTTCAAATTTATTGATATTTATTATGTTATACAGATGAAAATTTAAAAAATTTATTAATATATATTTGATATACTTAAATATACTTAAATAAGAAAATATCTTACATAATTAATAAAATTTTAATAAGATCATATGTTCACCTGATAACACAATGTTTACTAATGAAAATTTATCCGTACATTGTCCTCCCCCCTTAAAAAAAAGCTTATCTAATTATGAAACAAAGGAAAAAATAAAAATGAAAAAAATGAAAAAAATGAATTAAGAATACCTTTTTTAAGAATATCGTACAATAATTACAATAATTTATCATCATGTATTAACAAAACCTATCTATATTAAAAAAATTTATTAAAAAGTTTTTTTTTTTTTGTACATTTTAAACGTACGAAAGAAAAAAAGAATAAAAAAAAAAAAGCTTTTTTTTCTCCGTAAACCTAGTAAATCCAATGTTGAACAAAATTAATAGGGAGTGGATTTGATTATGTAAAAATATTTTATTTTTTATTATTATTTATTTAACGATATTTAAACGGTTAAAATTAAATGTTATTATGGTTAAATTAAATTTTCACAAAAATTATTAACGTTAGTAAATTGTAATCGAGAATGTATTGAAAAAAAAAATTAAGAAAATTTTTTCTATTAGTACATCATTATTATTATTGTTGTTGTTGTTGTTGTTGTTGATTATTTCGTATTTTTTTTTTTTTTTATATTGTTTTTTAATTGGTAAAAAAACTGAAACCTTTTGCCGGATGATCTTTTTTATTGAGGTCCACCCAACCTGAATTAAGTTTTTGACATTGTTATTACTTTAACATTTATTTGACATTAAAAAAATTAAATTATTTTTTTTTTTATTGTAAGACCTTATATAATTACCAAACAAATTAAAAGAACGTTTATTAAAATTTATATTATCTTTTTTTAGTTTTATTATAAAGAATTCATGGACGATTTTATATTCCAAAACAGTTTAACCCAAATGAATATTTAAAAGATTATGATATTCTTTACCCCTTCATTTGAACTACAATACATTTTTTGTACATTATTACAAAAAAACTTTAAAAAAAAAAAGCTCCGAAATTATTAATAAAAATAAAAGAGCTCCGATAATACTTTCCCCGATTATTAAACCATTTTAAAATGAATTAATGTAAATGAGGGGTAAAACAAAATTTATTTTAAAAGAATTTAAAAATAAAAGATTAGAATTAAATGAGGGGTAAATTTTTTTTTTTAAAAACAAAAGAATTTAAAATAAATGGTTTAAAAGATTATTTAAAATAACAAAATAAAAATGTATTACAACTAGATACGCATGTAAATATTTTAAAGTTACCATTATAATTTTTTTTTTTTATTCATTATTATTATTTATTTATTATTATTTATTATTATTATTTATTATTATTATTATTTTCATGTTCCAGACATGTTGATGAATTAATTGTTATATATTATAAATTACCCGTAATCTATTTTTAATAATTAAATAATAATTAAAATAATATTTAATAAAGAACAAAGATTGAACAAAATAAAAATAAAATAAAAACAAAAATGAAATAACAATAAGTAAGCTGCAGCAGGGGGCACCGATCAATGAATAATGCTTGGACATCTTAATTTAACTAATTTTAACAAACTATAATTTGAACCAATTCTTTAACAAACCGAAGTTTGAGAAACAGGCCAAAATTTGGGAGTCTGGACAGTCAAATAAACCATAGTTTGGATAGTTTGATCCATATAATAATTAACAAGCCATACTTTTAGCCAATTCTTCAAAATCACTAATAGTTAAATCAAATTCATGATTGGCTTGACCACCAAATCCATTGGTTTCTTCTTCATAATCGTTGGTTTCTTTACTCTCATCCTCATCATTATAATAATCTTCACGTTGTACGAGAACAGTTTTTAAACCTAATTTTTTTGCATTCTTTAAATCACTTTTAATATGAGATACTATTGCAACTTGTTCAGGGCGTAAATTTAACATTTTACAACAATCCAAATATATTTTAGGATTAGGTAAATAACATTTCCAAAGTTCAGCAGAAAACATATAATCAAAACAATTTAAATCAGCATTTCTTTTTAAATCTATCAATAATTTAACATTGGCATTACTTAAAATAGCGTTGATATATTTATCACCAAGTCTAGTTATTCCAGGTACAGTATCTTTATAAGGATCTAAATTATGCCAAAGATTAGCTAAATTTTCCATTTCTTCATCAGACCATAAATGAACTAAATCAAATTCAGTGATTAATTTTTCTAAAATTTTTTCATTAAGAGAATCAACTGTTAAGAACTGAGCTTTTCCTGAATTTGATGAATTAATATATAAATTATAATCATTTCTCCATTTTTGTGTAAATGAATGCCAATCTTTATTTAATAAAGTTTGATTAGAAATTCGAGTTGAAGTTAAAGTTGCGAATGATGATAATTCTTGAGTTAATGTCGTTCTCCAATCTACTATTGTACCAAATACATCAAAAAGGAATGCTTTGACTTGTATCATAGAATCCGGAATATCTGTTGATGTCATTTTCAAAAAAAAAATTGTATGTATGGATGAAGAAGTGAAATTATCTTTTTTTTTAAAAAAAAAAAAAAAAAATTTAATAATTTGAAAAAGATTGAATAATTTCGAAATTGATTGATTAATTTCGAAAAAGATTAACTATTTTCGAATTTTTTTTTCTTAAAAATATTTTTTTTTTTCAGAAATTTCAAAAAAAAAAGGTGAAATATTATTTGTAATTTGAATGATAGGGTCAGATTTATCACCTTTATATGTGTTTTTTTTTTTCGAATGGATGTGAATTAAACAGAAAAAAGTTCACAAGACACGATCGACTAAATATTTAAAATAATAATAATAATGAAAATCACTATTAAAAAAAAAAAAAAAAAATCAATCATCTGAAAGATAATTAGATAAATGTATGTTTACTTTTTAATATCCGGTATGTGAAGTTAGAATGATTAATAATTTATTTATTTTAAAATAAAAATTTCAAACTTTACCATTTATTTTTATTTTCTTTTTTTCATTTCTTTTAATAAACAAAATTTCATGATATGATTGGTAAATTATTCCAAACAAGGAGTCAAAAAAAAAAAAAAAAAAAAATTATATTTATTTTTTTTTTTTTTTTTTTTTTGTTTCGGTCGGTAAAGTTCATGTTGTTCATGTTTCTAATTGTTCCCAATTTTTTTTTTAAAACTTTCATTCATAGAATAATTTCGAGATTTACCTTATGTGGTATAGTCATTTAATGGAAAATAAGGGATTTGCCGAAAAATTTTAAAAAAAAGATAATTTTCCTAATTATTTCTTTCCCAAACAAATTTTAAAGTTTTTGGTTTTTTTTTAGTACCAATTAAATCCTTCCATCTTTTTTACTGATATTTTCAGCCTTTAAAACTTATATTATTTATTGTTTTTTTTTCAAAGAAAAAAAAAAAACAATAAAATGGTCATTTTTGTAATCAAAAAGTGATTTATATAGTAATAATTTTTTATCAGAATACTTTAATATGTAATATGTTACATTTGTAACATTTAAAAAAAAATCAAGTTATTTCAAGTTATTCCAAGTTATTCCAATTTATTCCAAGTTATTTCCGTTACCCATTTCTTTTCATAATCATTTCCTAAACAATCATTTTTATTTTTTATTAAATTTTTTTTTTTTTTTTTTAGTAATCGTAAATTTAATAAAACAAAGAAAATTTTATTGATCTTAGTAATTTGAATTTTAATTACATTGCTTTACTTCTTAACTTGGAAACGGGGAAATCGGGGTACCAATTTTGAACGGTTTTTCATGTATTGAATGTGTCACATCAATAATTAGCCCAGATTTCGCCAATTTTAATGCTTGCTGTTGTGATAAAACGTCAATTTCCTGATTTCCTGGAATTTGTTATGAATCTTACTATTAAAAGATTTAAAGAAATAATTTAGTACAAAAAGTACAAAAAGTACAAAGTATTATATAATACTGTATTTTTTTTTTTTTTTATTGTATTTACTATATTTATTGTATTGTAATACCTTATGACTCCCGAAAATAACTCATAAATGATAGTTTAAAAATTTAAATGAATCAATGACAACATCATCATTATTTTTTAAAAAAAATTATTATTTCTTTATTTTATTTCCTCTTTTCATTTAGAATACCGGCATATGTGGCATATGTTAGAATTCGGTCATTCGACCCATCATTCTATAAACCGACCGGAATTACCCTTAGAAATTCATAATGAAGATTTCATAATAAAGGTTTTCATAATGTAAAGATTATCAATTTATCATTTCAATCAATCAAATGTATTGTAATGTAATTAAAATGAAGTTGTATTTAATAGGTTCTCTTTTATCATTTTAGAATGTACTACATGATATTATATTGTTTATATTATAAACATGTTATTATATCAAAATATTTTGTAAAAAAAGATTTTTATTTTGGTTTGGTTTGTTCTTTTTTTTTTATATACATATATTTTATTTTATATGCCTTTTTTTCGATCGAAATTTTTAATTCAATTATGTACAAGTCCGTTTGATGCCGTTTTAATTCCGTTTGATGGCGATTTGATGCATATAACATGATTGTTATCTTGTTGTATTAGTTGAATATATCAGTCTGATATTACTAAAGAATTTACTTTCCAAAATTTAAAAATTTATCACCAAAAAATCAATTATCCCAAAGATAGAATTATTTATCGGACTAATCGGAGTTGTGATCATACGATGTCACGATCATCATATGGAATTCGAAATCACGTGAGCTTACGATAAAATTGTGTCTCTTTAATATTGTGTTATTGGTTCCCTTTTTGTTTTTTTTTTACTTCAAGTTGCACAAATGTAAAAATAAACTTTAAGGTTTTGATTGATTCATGTCATATGCCTTACATGATTTTTGGCCTGATTTTCGTCGCATGCGACACGGGTTGAACCGCTATATATGGTATTCATAATATTGATGATTTTTTTCATAAAGTTATCTTTAGTAATAAATTTTTGATTTATTGATTGCTTGATCACTCAGTCGCTCAGTTGATTACCCCATAACTCCTTGTAGTGTATTTTCGACATGTAAAACCCCCCCTTATAGTATAATCGGTTATTTTGAGATCAATGCCAAATATTGATAGTTTTACCGGTATTGATAGTTTTACAAGTAATAATTTTTTCTTTACATTATTTCACATTATCTGAAGTTTCATCATGATAAACGGATAGGCTTGAATGGTAAAAGAACTTTCTGTTATACAATTATAAAATTTATGTTCCCCCAAAATTTCATACACACAATAAGACGAAAAGAATAGGTAAGTTATAATTCTCTTTATAGAATTCAATATTACAAATTATATATTATATAGTATCTTATATAAGTTAATTATCATCATTATAGAGGTACTATATTTCAAACTCTTTTTACGCTATATTTACAATTTTATTTGATAATAATGCATACCTGATACTGTATGTTAATACTTGCCATCGGAATTAATTACGACATATGAAGCTTATACCGTAATGCCGTAATTATTTAATGTCAAAAATACATAAAGTAAGTAAATATTTTTTTTCTGGTTATGTCGTAATCCGTAAATCTATAATGTTGTTAAATATTTTAAATGGTAAAAATCCATGTTTTGTGTTTCAATTCGGCAATTTCGACAGCACCTATACTTGAGAGTTTCCTTAATCTCGAAAATTTAAATCCCAAAATTCATTATCACAACGCTTAGTATTCTCATGAATACAAAAAAATTTTTACATTAATAATTCATTAACTTTCACAAAATATTTTATTGTCATTTGTTCAGTCGTTTTAGGAATATACGAGATTTTAATGGCGAAAGATGTTTTTTTTTAAGGTTTAATATAATTAATATCTATGAAAGAAATAAATAATTTTAACTTAATTAGTTAATTTTAATTATAAAATTGTTTTTTTTCAGGCCTACATCTTGATGTAATCATTGTTTCTTCTTTTCAAACTGGATAAATTCTGATCATTTGAATTTTTGAAATCTGGGGTTGGATTTAAAGGAAAAGGTAATCATACTTTAGCGCTTACCAGGGGGAGGAGATGTATATGTAATGAATTGGATTAAAGAGTGTTACGATAACATTTTAGTGTATGGATACGTGTTTACTAATCGTATTATAACGAGTCGAAATTTCGAATGGTACTCATGTATATTCATTTAGAAATCAAACTGGTGAACAGATTGATATTTATGGGAAAGAGCAGCGGGAAAAAAGCTCTGTACCAATTTTTACATGACAATTAATTTATATCTTAATAAAAGAGTAAAAGTTATTTTTTGTTATTTATGTGAGAAAAAAAATTAAAACTTCCTTATATATATATATATATACACCGCCTGGTTAAAAGTATCGGAATTTATTAGTAAAACATGAAAAAACATTTTTTTTTTTAAAAACTCTGTATAACTTTTATTTTTTATATAACCACTATTAAAATTCTACTATTTATTTTATAAAGCTATAATTTTAAATCACAAAGTAAATAATAGCATCATGTACGTTGCATATAGAATATATATCAAATTATTAATAAAAACTCATTCATGTGGATTTAAAGTTATCTCAGAATAAATTATAGGAACTTCATATAATTTATATAATTTTGACATTACTATAACCATTTAAGCTTAGAAAATCATAAGATGTCATGTGATATTCAGATATTCACCGATCACCAGAAGATTTCAAAAAAAGTCATTTTCATATGATTTATTAATATAAGTCCCGAATACTTTGGTTTGAGATTTTGACAATAATTAGGAACCAAATTGCTGAAATCTTAAATTATTGCCAAGGTCCCAAATGGTTGCCAAAATCTCAAACTGTTGTCAAAATCCCGGACCATTGCTGAAATTCCAGACCATTGTTTGAAACTTTAAATTGGATGCCAAAATCCCAAATCTATCAACTTTATAATGAAAGTATTTTAGTTCTTGGAATATAATAATCATTTGAAATTCCAAATCCCAAACTTGCCAAAATCCCAAACTGTTGCTGAAAATTCAAAACTGATGCCAAAATTCCAAATTATTACCGAAATTCAACTCTAAAATTTGATTTGAAATTTCGGCAAAGAGTTTCTGCATTTGCTACGTTTCGGCGCCCAACTCTAGACCGGGCGGTATATATTCAGCAAATAAAAATTTATACTCGATTCTTAAATAAAATTTAGAGGGCAACCGAGTAAAATAAAAGAATTAATTAGAAAAACTTCCTTATATATATATACTGTATGTTTAAGTGAATAAAAACTTTATACTCGATTCTTAAATATAATTTAGAGGACGACCATAGACCGAAGCAATTATGTATGAGAGTAAAATAAAGGATTAATTAGAAAGCTTATATACTGTATATATATTAAGTCTTTATAGTTTATACTCGATTCTTAATTAAAATCTAGAGAGCAACCAATAGAGAAATATCCGAACCAAGTTATATAATAAGCATTTAAAGGCACCTTTATGACCTGATTTCATTTTATTTGATTCCCTGATATCATTCCAAAAATTTTTCACATTTCTTCATTAATTTTTAGTCGCATTTATTAAATGAAATTATTGATCTTTTCATTTTACATTGTAAAACATGTTATTTGAATCTTATATCAAGGTACGTTCATTTTTTTTTGTTCTTCATTTAATAACATGGCTCCTTCATAATCTTCATAATTTTTTTTTCAATAAGCTTTAATCAAGTAATCCTTTGCGGGTATACCCATGACTGATTGAAATTTCCAACTATTAAACTACGAAATGGTTTTACCTTTCTTAACGTTAATTAACATTAAATCCCTTTACTTTGGAAGAGAAGCTTTTGGAGTTGTCGTAGAGTTTTGATTTATATCACGAAAAATTTCAGTGACATAACAACACAAGTGTTCTCGAACATGTTATTGCAGTGGTGAGAATACAATATTAACAGTAAAATGTAACCATTTTTTATACACCTCTATTTCTTATAAGATTCTGCTAGAAAAAATCTGTGTAAGAGATGAATAATACTTAAGAATTTTCTTTTAATTTATACTGCTCTTTAACTTCACGATTTTACTCTTCAACATTACGGATTTTGCTCTTTGACTTCGTTTTAACTCATCATACATTATGGATTCTGTTCTTTATCTTCATCATGAATAATCAATATTGTAGAATAATCAATGGTTGTAGTAATCTCTTATTCAAATGATTCATAATGATACTACTCATTCCAAATCCAAATTCATATTTTCTAAGCCACAACTAATTGTTTTATATATTGTACTTGGCTCAAATAAATATGCATGACATAATATATATGAACAATCCCACATTTAAATTACTAAATTATCTTATTCTTCCTTGCCTTTGGAATAATTACAGTACGTTACACATTTTTCTCTACTGCGTAGACTTTCTAATACATACTCTCTTGTCCCCCACTCCTTAATTTAGTAAATCTTGACACATAATTTTTTTGTGTGTCTATTATTGTTTTTTCTCATATCATTTTTTTATTAAAAATTATAAAAAAACAGTGTCTTGTAATAAGAACTTTGTTCAAAAAAAAGAAATTATGGAAATTTGCTTAAATCACCACATACCACGTGAAGATTTTATACCACGTGAGGATTTAATCCAAGATGATTGGATACCACTATTTCCGTATTTCCCGTTTTAATAATTGTTGGTATTTGATGACTTTCTTGTCTAACTGAGTCAGTCATTCAAATGACTTATATGATTCGGCGTATGCCGTTATTAAAAATTCAATTGGTTCAAATGACGGACCACGGACGTGTATCGGCCCGAGTTCAAAAGCAGACTATTTTAAAAAAAAGAGAATAAAGAAAAAACGTGTTGTTTGAAGGAGTTCCATGTGTTTCATTTACTTTTTCTTTTAAAAAGTAAAAAAAAAAAAGAATAAATATGTTAATTATTGATTTTAAATATGTGGGTAACTTGCATATCATGGTGAATGATAACATGCGTAAAAAGTTACAGGGCATGGAATTTGCATGGGTTGTGCATTGTTCACGTTGATTTCAAACTCAAAAAGGATAATTTTTTTTTTTTCCATCAATTTTTTTTTTTTTTATATTTAAAAAAGGTTTGCGGTTTTTTTAAATAAAACTAGTTAGGAGATTTTCTCCACTTTAATTTTTAGGAATACTCTGCTTTAATTTTTTAGGGAATTAAAATCATTTTGACCTTTATAAATAAAGAAATTTATTAATAATATTAATAAACAAGTAAATAAATAAGCAAATAAAATAAATAAGTAAAAAACTGAATGTATAAATATTACGCAATAATACTCAATTATTCTACCTTGTTAAGAACATAGTGGAACATTGTTACTTGATCAAGTGATTCTCATTTGTCTAAAATCACTTATAAATATAGGCTCAACTGTCGGTCATCGTCGGTCATAAAAAAAAAAAAATAAATAAATAAACTTTGTCAAAAAAGATAGATTCTTTTTTTTTACTTTTTTAGCTTTTTTAGGTACATTAAGAACTTTTGAAATTGTTTCTTTATTTCATATTTTATCTTATCTCACTTTATTTTTAATTTCTTTGACTTTAACTGTTACAGTGAAAGAGTATCAAATATCATCATATGACTGGCGCAGCATCATTATAGGTTTAATATATTTTATTAAAGAGTACAAAGAACGATCTTTTGAGTTCAAGTTATAAATTATCTTACATAAATTTACATTTTCTTATTTATTTTCTTTCGAAACTAGCTATTATAAATTATGTCACAAGAATCGAAAAAGGACATTTCAACCTTTAATCGTAATGATGATATCTCATTTAGAGATGAAGATTTTAATATGGAAAGGGAACGTGTATCATCATCTTTAAACTCAACATTTTTAGGTGAAATGGAATCACTTGATATATTATCATCTCAAGAAGTTAATCCTTTCACAATGTTAGATGATGTAGATGATGAGGTTGATCCTAAAGAAGAATTAGCCAAACAGAAACCTTCTAAAGCGGAAAATGATGTCAAATCAAGTGACGCTGCTCCCCGTACTGTCGGTGCCGGTCTTCCGTCAAAAGTTTCTTCGTTCTCTGTATTGTCCAAATCCATAAATGATCGTAAAAAAGCTGTTTATGAATTTGTAGTACCAAATAATAATGTTAAATCTGGTGATGTAACAAAAAAGCAACAGAAATCTCGTAAAATTATTAAAAATCCTACTATAAATACGTCAAAATCAAAATTATTACCAAATTTATCACAATTAAAGACAGTACAACAACAATCACAGTTAGAAGATTTACCTAAACCAAAACGTGGAAGGAAAAAGAAGAATATTGTAAATGATGATGATACTAACCTATTAGAACTTTTTAATAATTCATCTAAACCTGAAGAAGGATTATTTTCAAAATTGAGAATTTTATTTATACCAAATAATATTGATAAAGTTCGTTTGAGTTTAATGAAATCAAAAGTTTTAGATAAAGGTGGAATTATTGAAGAAAATATTGAAACTGCAAAAAATGTTACACATGTTATAACGGAATTAAATGGAAATCAATTGGTATCAATGTTTGGTATTCGAAAATTAAAAAATTTTAAGGTAAATTATTAAAAAAAAAAAAAATATAATTTATTTTTAGAATAATGTTTTTTCGATTAAAAACTTTTGAAAAATTAATAGGATGCTGCAATCATTAAACCCGATTGGATATCCGAATCAATTATGGTAAATTTTTTAATCGTTTCTTGAACTGATTTTTGATGATCATCATTGACAACTATAAATAATATATATATATATATATTATTTTATAGCTCGGAAAACTTAGGGATACTAAATCTTATGCAGTTTTATATACGGAAGAATCCAATGATACAAATATCGCTTCAAGCTCACAAACACAAAATTTGAAAAGACCTCATGATGAACAAAAAGCTGAAAAACAAGAAACCAACTTAGAAAACCACGAAACGCCCGATAAGAAAAGACGCATATATTCTCCAAAACCTTCATCTTCAGATATTATACAAGAATGTGTTTCATCCTTAGAATCAAATATAAATAACGATACATCCTTTACAAACTCTACCAATAATGATGTAATGAGTGATGATCCACTGTCGGAAATGATTGCAGAAACAAAACGACTTGTAGAAGCTGTTAGTATTTAACTAATTATTAAAAATTTAAATAATTTATGATTTAAAATAATTTTCTTTTTTTCTTTTTTTTTAATAGGGACTTTACGTTGATGACGAAGGAGATGATGACGAAAGCACGCAAAGCAACAACATAACTACTGATTCAAATGAGGAAATTGAAAATTTAAATGAGGAAGTAGTGACAGATTCCAACAACTCTGAAACGAATTCTGGGGAAACCAATGAACAAACAAATAACAACACTGAAACTAAAACTTCATCCTTTAAAGCGAAGGTTATTATTTGATTTGATTTAATTTCATTCATTTTTTTCATTTTTTTTCAATATTAAAGGTCATTTTTATTATAGAATTTCCGAGGACAAAATTCTTTTGCATGTATGCATAGTCATAGTTATGGGGAGACTAATAATAACCCAAATAAACTAATAATCGAAAAGGTAAATATTAAAAATTATATGTAAATCACTTAAATCACTGGAATTATTTTTTAAAAATATCACTTTTTGATAAAAGCTGCAAGTATTATTGGATCATTATACTCGAATGAAAGATGAATGGAGGATTCTCAGTTATCGTAAAGCAATATCTGCTATCAAGAAATATAAAAAACCAATTACTTCATACGAAGAAGCTAAAAAAATTCCTGGAATAGGGCTACGCACTGCTGAGAAAGTATGAAGCATTTATTAAAATTAATTTCTGAAAGAAAGATATACTGATTAATTTTCTTCGTAGATTGCAGAGATAATTGATACTGGAAATTTAAAAAGGATAGATAGTTTCTCGGAAGGCGATGACATAATCAAAAAATTTGGCAACGTTTATGGTGGGTTTAAGACTATAAAATATTATATTGATATATTATCAAACTTTTAATAACTCTTAATATTCAACAGGTGTTGGGCCATCAATCGCTATGAAATGGTATGCAAAAGGACATAGAACCTTCGAAGACGTACTGAAAGATGAAAAATTAACGCGTAATCAAATATCTGGCATATTGTATTATGACGTAAGTTTAATTCTTCAATCCTTTATCATCTTCTGTATATAATTTATATTTATTTGTAATTTTATAGGACTTGCAAAAAAGGATACCAAGAGATGAAGTAACGAAGATATCAGAATGGGTAACACGTGCTGCACTATCAATAGATCCCAAATTAGAGTGTATTACGGGAGGGTCTTATAGAAGAGGAAATCCAGACTGTGGAGATGTTGATATAATGATAACAAGGAATGATTCTGACGGCACGACTCATCTTGGTAATTATTTACATTTAAAATATTTTATAAAAAAAAATATTAAGTTTTCCTCAATAATTATTTAGGCGTCTTGTCAAGGCTAGTTGAAATTTTACGTGATCAAGGATTTTTAACACATGAATTAGTACAACATAATGGAGAGAGTCTTTCCGCAAAATTCATGGGAATTTGTAAATTACCCGAAGGAGTACATAGACGTTTAGGTATATAACAGTTATATAACAGTAACCGTCAATTTTTTATAATGTTGACTTATCATCTACTCTTAATAGATATATTTATGGTACCATATAATGAAATGGGTGCGGCGTTATTATCGTATACTGGTAACGATATATTCAACAGAAGTATGAGGTTAATGGCCCGAAAAAAGAAAATGTGTTTAAATCAACATGGATTATTTATGAATGTTTCGCGTGGACGTGACGGAATCAAATACTCTGAAGGTAAAATAATTGCTCAAAAAACCGAAAAAGAAATATGTGACGCATTAGGAGTTCCATGGCGGTAAATATTTTGAGTTTCAAAATTGATTTATAATTTTCATGCCATTAATTCTAATTTCTTTCAAATTTTATCATTATTAGTCCACCAAATGAAAGAAACTGTTGAGGAAAAAAGAAATTATCATCATTATATTAAAAAAGTATTTTTAGTTTATAAAGTTTATAATACCCCATAAAAATAAATAAGCATTATATATAAAAATTGTAATATTCATTAGTAAGCTGCGTTAGGCCGTCGATCATCAACCAATAAACTGACTCCTAAGTGATCTATTAACAAACCCGCGGAATTATAGTACTGCGGTTTTCTAGTAAGCAGGATAGTAATTAACCAATAAAAAAATTATGTTTACGCAGATGACTAAAAGATATAACAGTAAGGCAGGCTCTGAGTAAAACGGTAAGGCGTAAAATGCAGCTCCATCCACTATAAGTTTAATAATAATTACTCCTTTTGAAAATCATTCCCAAGTTCTCATTTCTTAAAACATTATTTAGTTAACTATATTAAAAATTTTTAATTCAGAGAATGAACTAACAGCTAAGGGTACCCTGACCGCTAATCAGTAACGTGACCCGGCGACAAAAGAAGTCACGTTATCGAGAATTTTTGGTAGTGTTCTTTGCTAAATATTGCTGCGACAGTTCGATTGTAATCAAATGTCTATAAAAAATGTTGTCATAATTATCCCAAAAGGTTTTTATCAATTATGTATTGTTATTTTATAGACGCACTTGGACAAGTAAATACTTGGATATTTTTCATTTGTTATCAACGTTAATGCTATATGATAAAATCTGACAAATCAGAGTTCACCACATATTATATAAAAAAAATATAAGAAATCGATTATTTCTTTTAATTTTTTTCTTTTTATCTTAAACAGTCATGTTAACGAAAATACTTACGAAAAAATTATTATATTTACTTTTTATTGGTGTATTTTTAATTATTTTCCTATTCCTTTTTGTTTCTTCTTTAGAAACAAACAATAAAATATGTAAGGGAAACGAATGTTATCCAAAAGAGTTTGCCGCAACAGAGGAATTTCAAGAAGTACGTGAGGGACAAGAAATACCTCCAGGTACTGGAATAAATCTTTTTTAAAATATATATGCTGATTTGATTTTTTTTTTTTTTAACTTTCGAATATATATGTATTTTTTTTTTTTTTTTTTTGAACTATTTTATTTAGGTTTGCATGTTAAAATAGACTTTAGTACTGGAAAGAAATACGCAAAAATACTTGATCCAAATGATCATGAATCTTCAGAAGTAATAGTTATTGATGAAAATGGGGATCCAATAAATCAAGAAGAGATTAATCATGATAATGAATTAGACAAAGATTCCGATTTAAAATTTCATCAAGATTCTAAAGTCAATAATTTTTCACTTCCAATTATTACATCAAGACATAAAGAAAATCTTCGTATTCCAAACTCAGATCATGCTCAATTTGAAATTTATATTTCACAATTACAAAATACTTCGTCTATCCAAGGTTTAATTTCGGCTTTAGATGGATTAGAAGAACTAGTTCATGAATTAGATTTTGGAATTAAATTTGCCAAAGATCAAGGTATAAAATCTATACTTGAACTTTTAGATCATGAATCTTCTCAAATAAAGGAAAAAGCAGCAATTGTTATTGGGACCGCAATGCAGGTAAGGATAAAGAAATTTATATGTATGCATATTAGATATTTACTCTGATTCATAATATTGTTAATTTTTTTTTGTTAGAACAATCCTATAGCACAAGACGATGTAAAACATTTGAGAATTGTAACTCGACTTTTAGATAATTTATCAACTGAAACTGATATAAAAGTATCAATTCGGCTTATATATGCGTTATCGAGTATGGTGCGCGGAAACCAAAATGCGATTCAATCCATCAAGGATAATAATGGATTGCAACGCCTTTCAGATTTGTACGAAAATAAATTAGATAATGAATTTCGTGCAAAGTGTGCTTTATTCGTAACGGATTTTATAGATCCAAATATGATAAAAGTAGGGCAAAATACTGGCTTTTTTGAACAAGATCAAAATTATGACGCAATCGATCCGATTGCAGATATTATAGGAGTATGGTGTAAACAATTCCAATACACTTTATTTGATGATAAAGGAAACTCAAATGAAGTCGACTTTGATTCAAGAGAAAAAATACTTAAAGGAATTTCAATGATAAAAAGTCAATATTCTAGTTCATGTCCGCCACAAAATGGATTTAATGATTGGCTAATTAAAGAAGGAATTGAATCAAAGGGAGAAGATTATTTAGAAGATTATTTTAAATTAATTAATCAAGTTAGAATTCAATTTAGATTTGATTCATCTTAAACATTTTTTTTTTAATCTTGCATATTACTTAAATTTATAATTAATGTCCATAATAGACATTGCATTTTGCATTTGATATTGATATTTATATATTTATTGTATAAATTACATTTATTTAGTTTTTTTCTTACTTTTTATTTAATAATGTTAATAAAACTGATTAAATTTTCGTACAATCGAGTCATTTTATTTGTATATTGTTTAAGATTTATAAAAATACAAATTTGTGGATTATATGTACGTTATCAACGTTTTCGCGTATTAATTTAGCCTGTTTTCGTTTTTTTGCATAAGTACTAAATTCGTGAAACGTAAATTGTTCAAGGATGGCGATTTGACATATGTAAAGTATGTAGAGTATAACAAAAAGTTTTTATTCTTTCTTATGTGATCGTGATCATCATCATTACATAAAATTTGTAGTATAGCAAAATTACAGTCATATTAGAAGAGTAAGAAATAAATATGTTATCCTGGATAATTAAAATAATTATTACGCTGTATCGATACAAAAAATCACGTTACGCTCCCTTTTTTTCTTCATATTGCTCAGAAAAAAAGATAAAAGATTCCCTGTTTGTAAATCATACCGGAGGATAAAAATATATTTGGCTAAACATCCAGGATTTTTGGAATATTTACAATGTCCAACGATTGGAATGACCAAGAAATTCGTATACTCATAGGCGAGCGAAAAAATCGAAATGAAGAATATCATAATATACCAATCAGCTTTCTGGGAAGAAGTGGCTGATAAAATTTTCCAACAAATCAATCAATTTCACTGGCAGGCAATGCAACGACAAGTTCCTAAGGCTCACTCGAGCCTATTATGTAAGTAGAGACCGAATTATTGGTTATTCTTACATAATACCCGCGACTGACCAGATAGTTTTGGTATTCATTTGTTTTTTTTAGACAGCCCGCGCGTCTCGTAACAAGACCGGACGTAAATGAAGTATTATATGAGTACTTTGAAGAATTCTCCTCTGATTTTGAAAGAGGCCAGATATGTATTTTTGTTATGGCTCGACTGGATCAATATTCTAGTCGATCGCAATATACTAGGTAGATCGGAAACTTCAGGCAGGTACAGGAGAATCGCCAGCAACATCTCTCACCTGATCGCATGTCGTCTCACACAAACTCAAGATCTGTAACACGAAAAGTCTGCGATAAATTAATTTCGAAATAGAAAATATACATGCTAACCAGCACCTCTTTTTTTCCCGAACAAATGTGAGAAAAATGTGAAAGGTCTAGGCGCAACACAGGACATACCCTATAAGTAAATAGTGACGACAGAAACATATGTTATGAAGCCATTCAAAACCTTTCTCAGATTGGTCGTTCCCAAAAGTGTGCCAGCTTTATGGTATAGAAAAGTATTTATTCTTACTGCTATCTCGCTTCCGGGGTCTCGCTCTACAAAGATAATTTCAAGGACATACCGGAAAACTTATCGAGGTTCGAAATTGACAAGGGAACCTCGATATGCAGTAGAGTGTCATTCGACGGTGGTGTAATCGAAGTAAGAAGGAAGATTTTATGAAGGGATTTGCCCAGGCGTCCGTGCAGATGGAATCAACTTTGTCACGTAAACGCAAGGCAGATGAATTCGATAATGGACAGGATGTAGATAGGGTATTTGGGATTGTTACCGATGCATCCGTAATTTACGGAATGTTCGCTACTACAAATGCCCTTACACAATCCCGATCAATTTCATGAATTCTTTTCTCAGTAAGCGTAGTATGAAATTCAGATATTTTTGTTTGAATACCAGCACTATTATTAAGTTTCGTTTCTTAGTTGTTACTTGTTCAAGGTTAGTCATATTTCAATCGGCTTTTTAAAAAAAATTGTCTTGTAGATAATGAGGGGAAGTCGTTTAAGCTATCGGAACAAGTGACCGTTGAATACAAAGATGAGAATTTGCAAGCTAAGGTAAAAAAGGTCCTTGGGCATATTGTATGGATATTGGAGGAGGCACAGAAGCCGGTGGAAGCTTTGTAAAGTGGTGTAAAAAGGGTAAAGTCATTGAACAACATCGCAGGAAAATTGAATTAGAATTTAGGACAGATAGGGAAATGTAGAAACTTTGTCATGTATTACGGGCTACGGCCCAAACTTATGTACTGTATTTATTTTTTCATATGATCCCGGGCAAAGTCCCGAACCTTGTATTTATTTTTGCATGTATTAATAAAAATTTTTCTTGGCAAAATTTCGCTGACGACCGTCAGTAAAAAATCGTGATTTTTTTATTTTTTATTTTAAATATTTTGGAGAACGAGCTTATTAGCTTCAATGTTGGGAGGCTTATCATATAAAATCCGAATAGTTACTGTGAAAGCATAAAGGATGAAAATCTTCGTCATGTGAGAGATGATTACCTAAAATTCTTGCCGATAGACTTTCTATCTCTGCGAACGATCCATTAATATGATTGGAATATAAAGCTATGCTACTTCAGGAGATGGAAATCATTTTTTAATTCCTGTACCAAAAAAAATTATTTTTGGCCTTATAGTGGAAATGATGTATGTGTATAACCACAAATTTTATTAGCATATACAATATACAAGTTACAAACTCGTGCAAAATAATATAATTATTTTTTTTGCAACCTTAGCTTTTACTAGCAATGTTAAAAGGTATTAATTTTTGTAAATGATCTTTGATTTGATAAACTACATGTAAAATTTGATGCAAGAGTTTTAAGCAGTTCGTGCTTTCTTAGTGCGTCCACCGAGAGAATAAATCATTCGCGTAGTCATTTTTAAGATTCTTGCAATTGTAACACAAAAAATCTTGAATCTCTTCCGAGCTTGAAGATAGAAAACGCTAATTATGAATATAATTAGTTCCCATATTTATATTTTGGTTTTTTTACAAACTGTAATTCAACCTCGTATTTTTGTCCCCATTACGACCTCATATGCATCTTTCATGTCCTTCCACGTCTTTGTAAAGGGAAATCTTAAAACTTCTATCATCGTGTAAATCTCAGCATATTTAAGTCGGAATTCGTAAATAATAATCTCATGTACTGTGAATGTCAAAGTTAGTAACACGAAAAATAACAAGCAAAATCACAAATAAAAGACTTACAATATAACTGCATTACGTACAGTATAGCTTAATCTTTCTAATATTAGAATTAGAGCGCAGTTCAGCTAATCGATTCATCAAAGTCTTAAGCATCTTTACAATCTTCATTCGATCGCTTTGAAATGCGTCCAATCTTGTTTTGATGGAGGACCACTTACTTCAATAACTTTCATCTTTTAAAGTTATCTTCCTTCTGAGAATTGCAGTCTTAGGCACTTTCCCTGAGACAAGTTTCACCATATTTAACACGCCAACTCTTTGTTTTTTATGAAAAATTTGTTGAGAATTGGCCCTAATACACTAACGATGTAAAGTTCCTTCGGATATAGATTCGAGAAGCAAATTTTTGTCTTCAATCAGCTCTATCCTGTATAAATCATGATTAATTATATTTATTAGAGTGATTAGACCAAACAAATATAGATAAAGACTCACATGTGATTTACAAAGTGTAACGCGAATTATCTTTCAAATGGTCCATTTAGTCCTTTCCACTGGTTAAGTTTCTTTTTAGACATATTGATGTCACGAGAAATAACTTCGTGCAATAGTGATTTAATCTCCTGTTCTATATTATTTGCCGTTTCTTTCTCCTCCTCCGTTATATCATTGAGCATTTGTATTACCTTATTTTTTTCTAATGTTTCCAGAAACCAATTTTTTTCTATAGCGTTGAAAAAAATTACATCGTAATATTCGGGTTTTGTTTTCGGTAGTTTTGTTTCCAGCTGATACTCAGTAAATTTTTTTTCGAATGTCAATACTGTCTACAACCCAAGAAACATTTTTACCCCCAGTGATAGTTTGAACCGCGTTGAACTCCTCAGTATCATCTCCTTCCTCTTCAGAATCGCGATCACGTTTACTACCTTGTAGATTCACAACATAAGAGTCCGGTTCAACTTGACTAAAGTTTCATCAAATTGTTCCAGTATTGTATAACATGTTCTGTTTCTCTTGTAACATTCTTTGGTGTTGGTGTTTCAAATCCACGTAATGAGATATCAGTATAAACACTGCGCCTATTGTGGCATTCGCGGACTCTGTTTTTCTGACCAATAATGAAAGCCAATAATTTGATAATTTTAGTTAAACAGCTTGGTAAAAAAAGTATATGATTGAATAACACAAGACCCTTACCCTATTTTGGAGAATAGCTGCCCTAGCTGAGTGAGAATCAAGCAAGTTTGTGCATTTCTTTTTATCTTTTTCGTAAGTTTCAACCAACTTCTTCACCACGACTTTACCTCGGCGTCAAACTCAGACGACTTACAGATATTCTGTAAGCCTTCTTTATAATATAAACAGTTCTTTTTAACGTATCCTGGTCCGTCATATTCTAAAACAATAGACTCAAGAGTCAAGACTCCACACATTGGGTAAATTTATGAAAAAGTATTTATCTAATATTTTCTATAAACGACATTGTCCTCTGCGAAGTAAACTTTGGCACATCTAAAATCTGTGACAGGTTAGTGTCGATCACGGTGACAAATAACGGTGACAAATAAATTTTTGGCACTAAAAAAATTCTCTGTCCCTCAGATACTTAGTGTTTTTGAACTCGTGGCTGCACGTGATCAGTGACGCGTAAACATCACTCCTTCCTATTATAGGGGCCGTTAAAGCGGGGTAGAATCACGTGATTTAAAATTATTATAATTTGATAAATTTTTTATAAACTAAAATTAAAGTGAACTTGAAAATCATTAAATAAGTGTATTTCGACCTGCTCCGCAAGTTTACTTAGGGAGAAAAAGTGGATTTTGAACAACGTTTTTGACTTTACATATGAGCAAACGAATTTTCTGATCATACCCAAAAAAGGGTAGATCAATTTTAACGAAATTGAAAAAGTTGAATAAATCGAAAACG
>QZLH01000179.1:2519-24184 GCA_003833135.1 Oehlia diaphana | reverse complement strand
GCAGAACAGGTCAAAATGCACTTAGTATATGTTTATTTGGAAAGTTTTATATATAATAAAGAGTTTTATTTAAAAAAAGAAAAATCTCGAAAGTCACGTGATTCTACCCTGCTTTAACGGTCCCCCTATTATAGCAAGATCGACACTAAACTGTATACGGGATACGCGTTAAAACTGTTAAAACTGTTTAAATATATCATCACCATGTCGTATCACATAAAGCAGAGTATCGGACTTGACCCTTCTGGGGGTGTCATCTTGACCCGCTGCATGCACGTTGTCGATCACATATATTTTACAATACTCCATGAATAGGATCGACAACGTGCATGCGGGAGAGTCAAGTTAGCACCGCGTCGCGGGTCAAGTTCGATACTTTTGCAGTACTGACTGATATATACGGCAAAAGTTACCTTCTTGAACTGTACAGCTGTACTACCTTACTTTCTTGACTCGCGTATATTATTTTACATATATGAGGGTGAAGATAGTAACAAGAAGTGGGTCAAGAAGGTAATTTTGTAAATGTATCACCAGGTACCACGTCTTACAAATATAAATGGTGTGGTAATGATGAAGATAGTATTATTTTACTCTTCTTTCTTTTATTTATTAGCAGAATTAACAGAATCAAGAGATTAATTTTTACTTTCGAATACGAACACTCTTGCGAGTATTAGTTTGTCCCGTGCCCGTCTTCTTGCGAAGATGGGCTAGATAGATTCTTGCGAACGGACAAACGGTTACCCTGTCCTAAGCCATTTTCTTGCGACAATGGTTAAGTCTTGCGACGGACAGGGCCAAAATTTCAAGCTTCAACTTCTTTAACACTTGCCATTATTATTTATTAGCATATGAACCCATGAAAATCAAAAATCAAGCATAAGTCGGAACCAGGTAAGACTCATTCATCATCTTGTTTTTCATTCTCGGGTTCAGTGAATTCATATTTGATATGCTCTATGATCGTTTGAATCTGAGAATTAAATAGGCAAACCCAAGATATTTCTTCGGAGATTGCCGACCCTCAATTTCTCAGAATACTGTCTCCACTACTTCTCATGAGTGAAAAATGAACAGGGATTGATTCAAGAAATGTTTTCATCCAAAGAAGAGGAAAAAACCATGCGATTGAAATTTCAGCGAACAATGTTTGTTTAAGTCGGATATTATTAGTCTTTACTAAAGAAGGAACATTGCGCTGGTGTTTCTGTGCTAGAGAATTCAAAAGCATGTATAAAGATTTTATGGCCAGCAATAATGTTGGAGAGAAAAAACGAAGAGACATATATTATCAAGCACTAAGCGTAAAACATTATGTAAGCAGACACAGAAAGCCTTAAGAATCGATAATTTATTTGATAAAATAGGAATGGACAAGATTCATTATATCAAAATATGTAGTGTTTATTACTTTAAAAGAAAAATATATTCAAAATTTTCTAAAATTTCAATAAAAAATTATAATTACCCAAATCTACTTGTCATCGTCAGCGTTTTTTTTAAAAAACAGATATGTTTGTTCTCCTCGTTATTGCCTCTTAGTTTCACTACTTCCTTCCTCTCCGTTCACAGATTACTCACGTGACTTTTAAATTTTAATAAATACGTATTTTGACTAATAATTTTTTAATTAATATTATAAAAGGATGAAATTTTAGTTCTCTATAACCAATTTGGGGGGTCTAGCTCAGATGGTAGAGCGCTCGCTTAGCATGCGAGAGGTACTGAGATCGATACTCAGGTCCTCCAAATCCAATCTTTTTTTTCTCATTTTATAATAATCACATGAGTATGACGATCTCAAATCGCAAAATTTTTTTATAATAATAAATTTATTTTCATATCATACAACTATAAAGACTAATAATGTTTTTGTTAGAATAAGGTTCGTGATCAAATATTCCAAATTATAGAATGGTGGTTCACATGTTTCATTAACTTAAAAAAAGTTTGCAAACAAATTAATTAAGAACTTCGTTAATGTTCATTATTATAAACGAAGAAAAGTTCCATTTATTGATATTAAGTTGTTTGTAATAATAATTTAATAATTTTTGAATATCGCGTAATCTGCAAAGAGTAATCTTTATTTAAAAAATCTAAAAACTACCACAAAGCCTTCTTGAGATTAAATCCTTAAACTACAAAACACAATCAAATCCTTCGATCTCATCATTTACTTTTTAGTATTAAAAATACAATAAAATGAACATTTTCGCCATGGTTACTTTTACTTTCAAGTAATTATCATATCTATATTATTTAAATGACCAAGAAGACAAATTTAATTTCAAATATTATACATTATTGAATACAGTAGTACTTTGGGTACATGGATGAAAATCAATAATGAATAATGATGCAAATAATCCGATAATAAAAAGTCTAGCTTATCTTATTATTTATTTTTTTTTATATGCTAACCCATATTTTACTTTCGATAAAGTTTACCTCGTCGATTTAACTGAAAAACTCAATTAAATAATTTACTTCCGAAAAGGAAAACTGAAAAAGTATTATTATTCGTCGCACTACCACTAATCACGTGTTAGTGCATAATTCCGTAATGCGGATTTACCCCAGTATCGCCCCAAGATTTCTAAGTAAAATTCCACCCCCACGTGACCAGTGATGTTTAATGGGGCGTGAAAAATAATTTTTTCACCACTAAAAATTTTAAGTCCCCAGAATACTTATGAAAAAATGAAAACGGTGGGGTGTGACGCTGGGTGACATTTTGTGCAGGTCACGTGGGGGTGAAAAATCTTGGGCGGAAGATGTAATGCGGCCAAATATCACGTGACTGAAAATTTTTATTAAAAATAATTTGCAGCACAACAAAATATTAATTCTTTATAATGTCTCGAACAGCTAAATTTACTTTAATTGCTGCAATATTTATTTCTACTGGTACCGTCTGGGGTGTGCATCATCTACAAAAAAAGGAAAAAGAGGTATACTTATTTTTTGACTTAATTGTTTAATTATATTCATTTTTATTTTTATTTTTATTTTTTTTTTTTATTAACCAAATTTTTTTTTAAAAGTTTATGCATGCAGGTATATTAAGAGACGAAGAGAGAAGAGCTAAAAAAAATAAATTTCAACAAAATAAAATGGAACTTGAACAACAATTAATTTTACAACGTGAATATGAAAAAATTCAACCAGTTAAAAAAATGATAATAGATGAGCAAAATTAATTTTAAATATAATTAATTATATAATTATTAAATTCGCATTAAATATTACTTAAATTATTATTATTATAACTACACATTATACTAGATTGATAACTATTAATGTTCTTTCTTTAAAATTATTCTTCCTTAGGTTTATAAAATCTAGTAATAATTCTTTTCCATTGATCTTGAAAATAATTCAAAAAATTGTACAAGATACTGACTGATCTACGTGATTGTGGCACTTTCATTTGCAACATCTGAACCTAAATTAATATTTATAGTAAGATTTTTTTTTTTTAAAAAAAAAAGAGTTAAATACTACAAACCTTTAAACAAAATGTATCAGCGAATTCTTCAACTTCTCTTAGTTTTTCCTCTAATACACCTAACTCATAATTTAATTTTGCACTATTAGTGCCAATTTGTGAAACTATTTTGGATAACTTTCTTTGCTTGTCCAATACTTTCCCACCTTCAGTTTCTGTTGACTAAAGGAAGTAAAATAAGTTAGGAAAATTTTTGGTTTATCTATCAAATAATTCATAAAATGTTATTTCACCTTAAAATTTTGAATTCTTTCTTCATATGACTTTGTTAACTCTTCGATTTGCTTGTTATATTCCTCTACAGTAGACTAAATAAAAATATTTTTTTAAAAAAAAATTAATACTAAAATTAAGCAAATAATGTTAAACAAATACCTCCAAACGTTCTGCCAAACTTTTCAAAGATGATTCCCTTTGGTTGAGATTATCATAGATCATATAAGTTTGAATGTCTACATCTAAGTTGCGCCTAAAAGTAAGATTAATTAAAAAAACTATGAAAATACAAATAAGTAGACAATTCGAATATATAAGTTACTGAGGCAATATTAAAGTTCCATCGGCTTGTTTTCGCGCCAAATCCATGTTAGTGAATGAATGTCTCCTAAAAACACTTGGTAGAACTTGAGTAGACATTGCTTCGGCAATGAATTCGTAAGTACTCAAAGAATTACTCCTTGTTCTTTTAATTTCGCTTCCTTTCGATAACTCAGTTTTAGAGGCATCCCCAATTTCATGAGGCGAAGTAGGACTCACATAATTTTCGCCTCTGTTTTGTAAATTTGCATTATAAGTCAAACCTGAAATTTAAAAATGCGTCTTTAGTAAAACTAAATATTAAAATTATTCATCAAAAAATATAAACCTGTTCCCTGATTATAAGATATGTCAACTTCGCTAGTATGATATTTATTTAGATTAGATCTTTTATTCATACTAAAAATAAATTAATTACGTCAAAGATTAATAACGTACTTAAGTTGATGCTGTGAGAAATAGTCTGGTGGTAATGATGATGATTTATATGTATTCTTTTCCTTCCGCTTATCAACGAGAATAGAAAACGAACTATCAAGGAAATAAATGTAAATGTTGTAATTAAACCATCAAATTTACAGCACTCATAAAATAGTCTACAGTAAATAACAGTTGTTTATAGCAGTTAAAATATCACCGTTTCTGTAAACTGCGATAATGTAAAACTTTCATACCCAGTAACATTATCCTTGATCCCAAGAACACCATCTCTTATAGCTTCTCCGGTTTTCGCCTATTAATCAATATAGGTAAGTAATTAGAATTATCCAATTGGATTATTAAGATGAAAATATTGCGTACCGTTCGCCCAGAAACACCGGAAACACCGCGCAAAATACTTTTCCCAAGCTCTTTACCAAAATCTCTACTATTATGAAACAACCAATATGTTTCTAAAAACTGTTCCGGGGGATCCCCCTTGCCCCTCCACAAATATTTTAACCTTTCAATTTGAACGTTTTTTCCAAATTCCTCTAAATTGCACGTCTCAATATCAGTTGATGTATTTGAGGATCCTTTTAAGCTTAAATTACGTTAGTGAGAATTTACATTCATAAATAAAATATATCATTTATAAATTTATTTAAATACCTGTACTTATATCATCCAATTTTGATTTCAAGACCTATATTATATCAATATATACATATATATATAGTATTCTATTTTATAAAAATAAATAGCTAAAATGTAAAATCAAATACCTTGTGAACTCTTATTGCATCGGGGTTACGAAAACGACTATAAGCTTCATATATTTTTTCTACTGTAATAACATCCAATTTGCGCGTAAAATTGATTTTTTTTGTATTCTAAATTTTTTTATAGTTGTTTAAAGATAAAATACTTAATTTTGTGCAGTTAAATTGAATCAAAAGTTCATACTTGAAAAGATTCGACTCCGTTAAGAAATAGATCCGTGTCAGAAAATGGATCTTTTCCGACCTACAAGAATTATTTTAAATACTCATCCATTTGTGTAAAAAATTTATAAATAATGCTGAATTGAGAATATAACCTGGTATCCAAGAGAATTAAGTTTATTTCTTATACTAACAACCTTCGTCAAAATCACAGCAACTAACGTTGGATCTAATATATTATCTCTTGTCTATGCGTAAAAACATACTTTAGAAAATTATACAAATATAATTGTAATTTAAATATGACAGACATACTTCTATGCCAGGATAGTATGTATTTTGAAATTCTCTCAAGGCTATTTCTGTCGAATCACATAGTAATCCATCCATACAATCCTGTGGAAGAAGTCCAAATATACACAAAGAGATCTGGACCAATTTCACCAATTCCAAGACAGCATAATTAAAAGGTATGCTATCCGAAACTGCGTATGTTTGAATAAACTTGTCTATTTGCGCGTCTCTATAAGAAAAAGATCAGACTGGATAATATAAACCTTAAAATAAAATCTACGAAATCTTACGTTGGCGGGTTCAAAGAAAGGGCACTTCGACCACTACATCCAGCTTTTCTTAAATTAAGGTTTAAAAAGAATTCAAATTTATGATTTTCGTAATCTCCATCAGGAACCAAAATAGTATTCAATGATGAGGGAAATGTATTAAAGTTAGTGACAAAAATAGTTTCTTCGCCGGACTTACAAATAAACCAAAAATTTTAGAAAGAAATTAAAATTGATAAAGTACATAAATATTGATAAGTGTTCTTACATTTTTAGGCCTAGTCATGTCATCTTTCTCTAAACTATCAAACAACAGCTTTAACTTTTCTGGATAATGTTCGATTTTATTTTCTTCGATAATTACAACGCATGCTTTAACCTTTAATCAAAAAACAAAGAATATGATGTTATGATAGGACAAAAACTATCGATATTTTAGTAATAATTTACCTTGTGTGCCGAGTCTCCAGTAAAAACAATGATTGTATTATAAGGTCTTCGTATTTTATCGCATGCCCTATGTTATTTTATTTTAGTTTTTCTAATAGATATTTTCATATATTAATCAAAAAACTTACCACTGTTCGACTATATAAAGTTGATAACCTTCCAATTCTTTTTCGCCAAGATTTCGAACGCCATCACCACAATTGCTTATTCGTTCCAGAATACTTTTCTGATTTGGAAATACAAATTTACCGTACCTACTATTGACAACCATTTTTTATTTTACGAAAATTTTGAACTTCGAATATTATCACATGCTATCGATTTTTAGCAAAAGGATCATCCTTGCATGCATTGTTCGAATTCAATAAAATTTTCCGATCTGATAATCACCAGCATTTTATTCTTAAAATCGTAAACATGACTTCGGAAGAAGATTCAAATTTCGTCTCAAGAGTTTTAAAGTAAGTTTTATCATTCCAAAGATAAGTAAGATATGTAAGGATCTTATAGAGTTCGACATTGATTTTTTCGGTTAGTTTTTGGAAATTCCTTCAGCATCCGTATACACCAGTATCAGCAAATTCTTCTCGTACACCTCGTACACCTCGGACCCCACGTACTCCATATGGAACACAAGGACCGCTACGTACACCACGCTCTCAAAGTTTTAATAATCGTTATGACGTAGCTTTAGAAGAAATTAAAAGATATGAAGATTTTACTACTATCGGTAAAATAATTTAATAATTTCTATTTCGTATGTAATTATAATAAATTGTATGAATGTTATTATTTTTAAAAAAAGATTGGGTTCAAGATGCGATACATGAACGATCTAGAATGAACGTTTTAAGGAGTGCAGCGATAGAAAATCGTTCTTCGTGGAATACTTGGCTACGACTTTCTTATGAAGCTGGTCAAGCTTGGATAGTTGTTTCTATAGTCGGTTTGTTTTTTTTTTGTTTCATGTAATTAACATAGTATTTGAATTATATATTAATTATTTTGTACGTTTCCGTAGGCGCAATTATTGGCCTAAATGCAGCATTAATCGATATTATCACAGAATGGTTATCAGACATAAAGTCTGGATATTGTAAAAAATCCTGGTGGTTAAATCAAAAGTTTTGCTGTTGGGAAATTGAAAGAGAAGGTGAATTAATTATTTCATTATTCAATATTTAATTATTAAATTTAGTAATTTATTAATTTTGTTAAAAGATGGTTCTTGTGAACTTTGGCATGATTGGTCCCAGTTTTATATTATAAATTGGTTTTTCTATGTAGTATTTGCAGTAAGTAGTATAATCTGTATAATTAATTGTTCATATTTTTTAAATAACCATATTCTAATAATTTATTAAATTCAGACATTATTCGCAGCGGTTTGTGCATTTATGATACGTACTTTTGCACCGTACGCTGCTGGGTCTGGTATTTCAGAAATAAAATGTATTCTTGCTGGATTTGTAATGAAAGGCTTTCTTGGAAGTCGAACATTGCTTTTAAAGAGCATCTGTCTGGTAAATATAATTAATTGATCTACTTTTTAATATAAGGATAAGTATTAAATATGACTTGTTTTTTTATTTAACAGCCATTGGCTATTGCATCAGGATTAAATGTGGGAAAAGAAGGACCATCAGTTCATACTGCAGCTTGTGTTGGAAATGTTGTTTCCCGATTATTTGGAAAATTCAAAAGAAACAAAGGTTTGTTGTATATCTTTTTTTTTTCTTTTCTTTTTTTTTTTAAAAAAAAAAACCACATTATATTATTATTTATTTATTTTCAACAGCCAAAATGCGAGAAATTTTATCAGCATCTTGTGCGGCAGGTGTTGCTGTGGCTTTTGGCTCTCCTATTGGCGGCGTTTTATTTTCCTTTGAGGTTGGGAAATTTTTATATTTTGTTTAATTTTACATTTATTAGGTAAAATAACAAATTTTCTTAATGTAGGAAATGAGTTCAAATTTTCCTATGAAAACACTTTGGCGAAGTTTCTTTTGCGCTTTAGTAGCCACTGTAGTCTTACAGGTTTGTTTATTCATGTAGTTCACCTTAAGCTCTACTATCTTATTTTATCAAATGTTAATAGTGTTTTACATTAAGGGTATGAATCCATTCAGAACTGGAAAGCTTGTAATGTTTCAAGTTACTTATGATCGAGAATGGCATTTTTTTGAAATTATCTTTTTTATCATATTGGGCATTTTTGGTGTAAGGAATTATTATATTTTATCTCTTTTTTTTGTAATCAGTCTCATTAATTTTTTTTAAAATAAATTTAGGGTCTATATGGTGCTTTAGTAATAAAATATAATATCAAGATGCAATCCTTTCGCAAGAAATATTTGAAAGATTATGGCGTAGCCGAAGTAACCGTTCTTGCATTTATTACTGCATTAATTGGATATTTTAACATATTTATGAAAATGGATATGACTGAAACCTTGGGTATTCTTTTTCAAGAATGTGAATCCAAAATTCACGATTTTGAAAACTTATGCAAGTATGTAATAAATAATAAAATACATAAGCATAGGTTATCTTATTATTTTTAAGATTACAAAATTAATTTCTTTATAAATTATTCAGGACATCCCAAATGTTTAGGATGGCATGTTTATTATTAATTGCAACTATATTCAGAACTGGATTTGTAATAATATCTTACGGAACAAAGGTATGTCCTTTATTATTTAATATCTTAGTTCTAAATATTAATTTCTTTATAATTTAATCTAGGTACCGGCAGGAATTTTTATACCTTCTATGGCGGTTGGAGCAACATTTGGAAGGTTTCTTGGTATTTGTGTTAAGGCTTTAATAGACTCATATCCAACATTTCCATTATTTGCAACTTGTAAACCTGATGTAACAGTAAGTAATTTTTATTATTTTATCACAACATATTAATCATGGACTAATTTAATTTTTATTACAAAGTGTGTTACACCAGGAATGTATGCATTTTTAGGTGCTGCAGCTGCATTGGGGTGAGTGTTTAAGTTTTACCGTAATAATATTATCATTTATATTATTAATCTAAAATCAGATTTTAATATTATTAGTGGAGTTATGCATTTAACAGGTATATAAATATTAATAATATATTTGTAATAAAAACATTAAATCTAATTGTTATTAAATAGTTTGTGTAGTTGTTATTATGTTTGAATTAACAGGAGCTTTAACTTATATTTTACCAACAATGGTAAGATAATTTATTAATAAACGCTATTCAAATTATATAATGTATTAACATAACTTTATAATTTTTTTTAGATCACTTTGATGGTTACAAAAACCGTTGGTGACTTATTTGGGAGGGGTGGAATATATCCTTTTTTTTAAAGTATTAAACAATGTTTATTTTCATTTACTATATTTCTTTAACTAAGACATACTGCTGATCAATTAATCAAATTAAATGGATTTCCGTTTTTGGATAAAGAGGAGTATTCTTTCGGAGTGCCAGGTATCTTGTATATTTTAAATTGACAAAATATATGAGAAATGAATAATATTATTAAATTAAATAAATATTAGTTGCTACTGTTATGAGAAAAGACCTAACAGTAATGACTGCATCTGGCCTAAAATTGGATGAAGTTGGTAAATAAAATTTTAATTCCTTTTTTTTGTTTATTTATTTTTTTTCTTTTAAAAAAAAATTGAAATTTTTTTTTTATAATTCATATTTAAAAGATCAAATATTATCAGAAACAAATTTCCAGGGATTTCCGGTTGTGCAAAATAAAAAGAATATGATATTATTAGGTTATATTGGAAGAATAGAATTGAAATATGCTATTGGTAATATAAAAAAAAATTTTATTATTCGTTTTAATTATAAAATTTATGTTAATATTTTTGATTATTACTTTAGATAAAGCAAAAAGGGTTTGTGGAACATCAAATGGAGCACATTGTTTTTTTAATCCTGAACATAGTAATTTTTCAGATTCTGATAATAACGGTGGAAGTTCATCAAATTTTATTGATTTTGGACCATTTATTGATCAGGTTTATGAAATTAAATAATATTTACTGTATTCATTTATAATATTATAAAATTAATATAATTTTTATTAATAGACACCAATAACTGTACATCCAAAACTGCCACTTGAAACAGTTATGGATTTATTTAAGAAAATGGGGTGAGTTTATTATCTTTTTTTAAATAAATAAATACACAGCATATTTTAATTAAACATATTTTACTTTTTTAGACCACGTGTAATTCTTATAGAAGATGCAGGTAAATTAGTAGGACTTACAACTGTAAAAGATGTATTAAAATATATTGCAAAAAAAGAAGCTAAAGGAGGGGAAAATGGAGTAAATATAGAATTAAATAATAATAATTTTGATAATAGTAATAATTTAAGAAGACATATTATAGGAGAAAACGATGTTTAGATTTTGATAATTTGATTTGAAAAAAAAAAAATTAATTGTTATTTATAATATTTTATTATTAGATTATAAATATTATGTAAATTACTTTTTTATAGAATTTTTTTTTCTGTAAATTTAAAGAACAAAAACAGAATTATAATGAAACGAAATATGTTATTGCAATTTCATATTAAATTAATATTACATTAGGTATTTTGCAATTAAAAAAATTTTAAATTTAAAATAATCAAATAAAATAATCTTAAATTCCTACTTCTCTTATTTTATTTTAATAATTTCACTCATCAATACAACCATATATATAATTAATAGTAAATATTAACATAAAATAAGATATTACTAATATTTAAATAAACTAATAATTTAATCATGCCATTTAGCGTCAATTGACATAGCAATAAAAGAAAATTTATCAGTTGATTCATCGATCTATAAAAAATGAAAATATTAATATTTTTTTTTTTTTTTTATTTGTATTTACTCCTTTTTAATAATAACTTACTCTTTTTTGCGTAGGTTTTCCAGCTCCATGTCCAGCCTATAAAAAATAACATAATTAATTTTAATAATTATTATTCTAATAATAAAACATTTTAATCCATACCTTTGTATCTATCCTAATCATTAAAGGATGAGGATTATTTTTTGCAGTATATTGCAATTGAGATATATATTTATAAGAATGTAAAGGTACCCTATAAAATAAATATAAGTCATTAATAATTTAATAAAAATTCTTATTAAATTATATTTAAATATATTTACACTCTATCATCATGATCTGAAGTTGTTAACAAGGTCGGTGGATAAGGTTTCTTGGTTTGAACATTATGAACAGGCGAATATCTAAATAATAAAAATTAAAATTTGAATATATACAAGTATAAAATTTCGTAAAATTATTAATCAATATACTTGTAAATATATTTAAAATCTTCTTTATTGTCAGGGTCACCATAATCACTTCTCCAAGCATGTCCGATGGTAAATTTATGAAATCTTAACATATCCATAACACCAACATCAGCAACTGCTACACCAAAAAGCTCTGGTGCCTAAAAATAAGTAAAAAAAACAAAAATAAATTATATAGATATAAAGAAACTGTGTTATTTTATTATAACATGTACCTGATTTATACATGCACCTATAAGAAGACCTCCATTGGATGCGCCATTAATTGCCAATTTTTCTGGACATGTAATTTTCTTATTTACTAACCACTTGGCAACAGCCTAAGAAACAATAAAATATTTTTAAATAATTATAAAGAAAAACAAACTAAGATAATTTTATAATTTACCTGAAAATCATCAAAAACATTTTGCTTATTGCCAAAACTACCAGCTTTGTGCCATTCTTCTCCATATTCTCCACCGCCACGAATATTGGCGATAGCAACAACTCCATTAAAGTGTTGTATAAAGCTTAACCAATTTGTACTAAACGCGGGTGAAATATTTATATTAAATCCTCCATATCCATATAATAATGTAGGATTACTTCCGTCAAAGTTAAAATTCTAAAAAGACAAAAACAAATATACAAGTATTTTATAATAAATAATTTAAAATGCAAAAAACAATAAAATAAAAATTCATGAAATTAACTTACTTTAGGTTTTATGATAAAAACGGGTATCTTAGTTTTATCTTTACTTTCAACAAAAAATTGATCTGTTTCCATGTTATCACTATTTAATCCATTGACTTTTGTTTTTCTATATTCTGTTAAAAGGTCATTTTTAAAATCATAACGGTAAATTATTCCTGGGTTTAAAAAACTAACAAATTTAAAGAAGCATTCATGATCTTCTCTACGGCCTGAAAGAGTTTCTATAGAACCAATATCAAGAGGTAATTCTCTAAGAAATTTTCCAGTAGAATATTCATATATATACAATCTATCTTTGACATCATGCATATATGTTAAAACGAGTTTATTTTCTGCCAATACTGCTGCATCAGAAAGAACATCTGTTGGATGTTCTTTAACAATATCAACAAATCCCTGTAACGATAAAATGAATAAAATAAATAAAGTATTTGAAATTATTATAAAAAAGAAAAAATAAATACCTGTTCACAATTGGAGAGGTCATATTTAACAATTTTATAACGAGGCGCATTTGCATTTGTCTTGAAATAAAACGTTGTATCATCGCTTGCAATACTAAATAAAGTATAAAGTTATTAAATTTTTGAAAATCAGATATATTAAAATAAATGATCTTGCTACTTACAAGGAATATTCGGCATCAAAGTTATCAACAAGTTTGATAAAATCGTTATTCTCTAGTAGTAATAAAATAATTCAGTTAAATATTAAACTATTTCCAAATACTAAATTATCAAATATTTATAATTTACCAATAATTTGATAATTAGTTTTTTTTAAATCAATCAAGTAAAGTTTGTTTATTGGATCACAATCCTTTTCTATCTTTATAACAATAAATTGCCCGTCCAATGTGCTTTGGGCTGTAAACATATATTCTGGATTTTCAGGGTCCTTGTAAACAAGGATGTCTTCAGATTGAGAAGTCCCTAATCTATGATAATATAACTAATAATAAAGAACAATATCAATATAAAATAATAACATAAACAAAATATACAAATATAACGAATTTAATATACCATAGCATTCTTGTTGCTATCTGTCTCGGTTCCTTTATCATCTTTTTTTCCTGGTTCGGGATATCTCTAAAATAAATCAAAACTAAATAGTTATTAAAAAAAAAAAAAATTTTTATGATATAAAATTTCCTACATTATAAATAAAACCCTTTTCATCTATTGTCCAAGAGAGACAACTAAACTTAACCCATTCAATGACATCGGGTAAAAGCTTCTTTCCTTCTTCATCATTTATAGTTTTTCTAACATAAACAGTAACCCAATCACTTCCTACGAAATACATTATTGAGTTTATTTTCGATCATCACATTAATTTTTTAAAACCCTGAATTTCTAAAATTTGGACTGACCAGATTTTGAGATACCGTATGAAAAATAATTCCCTTTTTTAGAAAATGAATAAATATTCAAGGAAGCTGTACCGTCAGCTTCAAGATTGTTAGGCTATCAAAATTCAAAACAATTATTGCGTAAACTCTTATAAATGTATATTTGTTGTTAATAAAATCAAAAATATCTTTTTTTATCTTACATTGAAAAATTCTTCACGTGGAGCATCTAATGACCCTCTCAATTGATATAAGACACTATTTAAACCATATAATTAATAACTTATTTTGAAAGAACAAAATTATATTCTTAATCAAACGTTTACCATTTACCTTTGAGGCTGTAAACCAGAATTATAAAAATAGTAATAATTGTCACCTCTCTTCCATGGACAACCGTATTTTTCATAATCAACCATTTTGGTTAACCTAAATCATCAAATTGAAATATAAACTATTAAATAAATATGAAAGATTATTTCGAAAATTTTTTTTCTAATGACGGAATAAAACTAACGATTCACGATATTTTTCTCTGTAAGGATATGATTCCAGATACTTGATAGTCAAAGCATTTTGTGCATCTACGAAAGCCTTTATATTTGAAATTAAATATGAATTGAAAAAAAATCAGAATATAAAAAATCATGAAATTTATCACGACATTAAAGAAAATACATTAATATAGAGTCGAAGTATTATACTCTACCGCTATTAACGGTGTATATTTCGAAACTCCCTCTCTTTCTTTATATTATCTCACCTTTGTTTCTTCGGAGTCAGGATCTTCCAGCCACCTATAAGGATCGGCAATTTTATGACCATGCAAGCATTCAAAAAAGTTTTCGTCGCGTCTAACTTTAGGATAATCCCAGGTCATTTTCTTAGAGGTTGAATAAAAATTTCTCAATTTACGATAGTTATTCTTGGTAACAGGACGATTTATATAGAGTATCTGAATGATCGGCCTAAAAATGATGATCCTGGGTAACACCATTTTTTCATCAATCGGGGTTCCCGAAATTGAAATTCACTAACATTGATAATGCGTTCGTTTATAAATAACACTTTTATAATAACCATTGATTATCTCACTATTTAATTCTTTTGTGAAACTTTGAAGCTTTAAAAGGTGATTTATAGCAAATGTTAGATTCAATAGAATTTTTTGCGCTGACTGTATGACGAAAATTCTAGGGTTCACTCACAGCATAATGCTAGACTTATGATCACGTGTATATGATGCCCATCATCAGGTTTTCACAAATTCAAATACATGTTTAGGATCGTCAAAATATTTTTTTATTATTTAATATAATTGGTTAAATCCCTTATTTGCATTTATTTTATGAACCATAAATGGTTTCCTAATTTTTAATAATAAAAGCAAGCTTTTTTTTTTTCAATTTTAAAAATAAAAAATTTATAATATGGAATTTATATCATTTTACCCGACAGAAATTTTAGCATTAATACAATACAAATTTCTTAGATCAAATAATAAATCAAAAGAAATATCATCATGGAGTGAAAGGAAAAAACGTTGTTATCAATTCTTGGAAATGACCTCTGGGTCTTTTTCTTCAATTATAATGGAATTAGAACAAGAATATAGAGATTTGGTTTGTAAATTCTTATTGTTACTTAAACTTATAATTTAAAATTTATTATTAACTTAATTATAGATTTGTATGTTTTATCTTGTATTAAGAGGTATGGATACTATCGAAGATGATATGACGATTCCTATAGATAAAAAGATTCCGTTACTAAGAACTTTTCATGAAAAGATTAGCCAGAAAGATTGGATTTTTACAGAAAGTAATATAAATGTATATTTTTCTTTTATGAAAAATTATTTTATTAATGAAGCCGATAAACAAATAATAAATATAAAAATTTTAATAGACGGTCCTAATGAAAAAGATCGGCAATTATTAATGGAATTTGACGTTGTGATCGAAGAATTTCTTCTTCTTCCCAAAGAGTAAGTAACAATTACTTAATCGGATATCATGACGGCGTTAAATAACTGTGATTAACGTTCTGTAGATTAGTTATTGATAGACATTATAGTCTATCCAATTACTCCAATAAAAAAAAGTCATGGTCGACTAATTAAAGATCAAATATTTTTTTTTTTTCTTATTTTACTAAATATATATATATATATAGATGTCAAGATATTATTATTGATATTACAAAGGGGATGGGAAATGGAATGGCGGATTATATAGAAAAAACCTCACATGATAGATATAGCATAATAACAATTAAAGAATTTGATGAGTATTGCAATTATGTCGCTGGATTAGTTGGAATTGGTATAAATGATTTATTTAATGCTGTAGGTGCTAAAGTTCCTTCCACTTCAAAGAATTCCAAAATGTAAGTTATAATATTATTTATTATTTTTGATTAAATTATTTATTCTAACGCTAAAACTTTGTTTAAAGTATAATCTCTATGGGGTTATTTTTACAAAAAATAAACATTGTAAGAGATTTTACGGAAGATTTAAATGAAAATCGAAAATATTGGCCAAAACAAATTTGGACAAAATATGTTGAAGAAATAGATGAATTGATTTTACCCGAAAATAAAATAAGCTCAATTTATTGTCTTTCAGAAATGATATTAAATACCTTGTTACATGTAATTGATTGTTTAGATTATTTATTTACAGTAAAAAATGGGGATATTTTGATTTTCGGATTTGCTGCTAAACCATTAATTATAGCCTATGCCACCTTAGCTTTAACTTTTAAGAATTATAATACTTTTGCTGTTAAAAATAAGGTTAAAATTCGAAAAGGTGAAGCTGCAAAGGTAAATTAAATTATAAATCTTTTTTTAAAAAAATAATTTTTTGTAATTTAAGCATTAACCAAAAAAAAAAATGGTCTTCTTTAGTTGGTCCTTCAGTGTACTGATATGTATGAAGTTGCTAGACTTTTTAGAGAGTATACTAAAGTTATTTTGAAAAAGAATAACGATTCATCAGATCCAAATTTTATGCAAATTAATATTGCTTGTGATCAGGTAAATATCCAATTCTTATAAATCCAAAAGTTATTTCAATTAAAACATAATGACCTTTATATTATGTAGATTTTACAATGGTGTAAAACGAACATTCCAGATAAACCTAAAAACAAAAAGCAATATTTTTTTAAAAATAGCTCTATATTAAATTTATTAAATTATATAGATGCTTCTATATTAATTTTTATTGTATTAGTGATATTATTCTTTATTCTTTTGCAATATATAAATCGTAACTTTAGATATTTGGTAATTTAGTTTTTTATACTTGGATTAATTTTTAAATTTTATCTTGATTGGCTATAATAATAATTTGGTATCATGTGATCAATGATCAACATTTAAAAGTATCTTCACTTTATTTTAAATATCCTGAAAGTATATCTATATTAATCATTTGCTGTACAAGCTACCAATCAAGAAGTTTATTAAGAGTTTATCTTATTATTAGCCACAATGTATTCAGAAAAGATATATATACCTAGTGGAATACCACATGTGATATAATTCGATATAATTCACATGTAATATAAATTATATTACATGTGATATCTCCTAGATTATAGTATCACATAAAATCTAAATATCACTGATATCACATATAATCTGAATACTACATATAATCTAAATGATGTAGTCTAATTACCATATATAATCTAAATGATATGGTCTTAATACCACATATAATCTAACATTTTAATATCTCTTATATTACTTTTACATTCTAGTTATGTCTTTAAATCTTTCTTGATATTTGTGTTTTTTATACTAATATACTTTTTATTATCACCATATAATCTAATTACCACACACATATAATCTAAATTTCACGCTTTTCTTTTTATTTCTGAGTTGTTTACATATTATATTCTATGTAGTTGTTTAGATACTACAAGTGGATTGTCCTAAGACATATTAATATATTAATATATTAATATGTTTTAGGACAATCTACTTTCATTAGACTAATATGTCCTAGGACAATATAATCTTTTAATTAATATACTCTAGAATAATATAATCTTTTAATTAATATACTCTAGAATAATATAATCTTTTAATTAATATGTCCTAAGTTATTATAATTCTTTGACTAATATGTTCTAAAAAAGAGGTCTGCTTTTCCTGTTTGTGACTCATTGGTCAGTAAATATGTGTGTAGTATGCGTTTATTTAGTTGCCTTCAGAATGCCAAAAAAAGGTGACAGATGGCGCACTAAATTCATGATTAATTTTAGCCAATACTATGTTTTAATTCTGGCTGATCTTTAGAGCATGTGATTTGAGATCCAGCTTGATGTCATGATAGTGATCTGATAGTATCCTGAAGCTGTCATAAAACTGGTGAGTATTTCTATTAGTTTATCAGTTTCAGGCCAACTTGGATGACAAGTTATTATGTTCAAGAATCTGGATAAATTTATGTGCTGGCCAATTTTATACTGCGTCTTATTAGGCCAATCACGTGATCCTATTATAGTACCAAACACCCTTTTTATAGTTACGGGCTAGTGACAGGAACATTTTCAGAACATTCTTAAAATTCACAAAAAAATTAATGATCGTATTTTCCTCAAAACTAGTAAAGAAGATTTTGAACGATATGGTCTATTTAAAAGTTGATCCTGCTACAACAGGATGACAAATCACATTAAATAGCTTACACAATATTACTGGCTAAGTTTAATTCTACTTTTTGACTACTTATTTGCCATTAGAAATGGAGGTTGAGGTATTATGGCTGGCTCATTAGTTTGATTGCTAGAAGTGCACTATTTTACAATCCAACTATTAGTTGCTGGTATGTGTATGCCGATTTCACATTCTGAAGTTGAAGGTGCAATATGTATTATCTTGACCTGACTATTTGATTGCTAAAAGTGCACCATTTGTGACCCAACTATTGCCTATTAGTTGCCGATATATTGGCGAGATGTTATGCCATTATTGCAATCCCATCTATGACCATTTTGATTGCTGAGGTACATAGTGCCAAATTGGTTCAGAATTTACAGCTTTCATACCTTTTTTCATATATTCTTCTGATACCGCAATTCACTTTTTATATATAAAATCAATATAAAAATGTGAATTCTGATATTGTGATTCACTTTTTATATATAAAATTAATATAATAATGTGAATTCTGATATTGCAACTCACTTTTATTATATAAAATCACTATAAAAAGTGAATTATGATACCATAACTCACTTATATAAAATCATAGTTTCAGGTCAACAGGTCATTCAGATTATATTGATGTTACAACCTGAACTGAAACTGAATTGAAATTGCTAAACCTGATAAATTCAGGTCAACCTGTCAGGTTACCTGAATTTGATCAACCTATTCAGAACTCTATTCATATTAGTGTTTTAATAGTTTATAACAGATTATAGCAATTATAGCTGATTTATAGCGGTTTTAGCAATTTTGGTATGTTATATTGATTCTTTATCAACCTATACTAGACAATATTACCATTCAAATTTATACAGATTTAACTGGTTAAGAGATTTATAGCAATTTCACTGTTTTTATTGATTTATAGTGATTTATAACAGTTTGTAACAACTATATTATAATAAAATATCAGATTCATTTTTATTCGATTGTAAGCATATCAGGATTTATATAGGGTCATATCTCAGGCTAATATTTACATACATATGCATGACGCCTAGCTAAATCATTTTGTGACATGACGTACGGGCTAATACACATGAATTAAAAAGGAGAAAGGCTTGATATGGAGATAATTTTATTTAACTACTCAAAAATGAAACACATGTCTGAGCGCAGTAACGTGGTGCAGTAATAGTATTTTATCGAAGCATTTAATCCCAAAACTCATCCTATTGTTGCCTTACCCTTATCTGCATCCATTCATACATATGGGGAAAAAATGCCAAGACTTTGATCGTTATCAATGGTAACGGTTTTTACCAAGAATTATGAACTATATCTGTAGTGTTCTGAATGGATCAAATCAAATTGGATTTGAGATGAATCTGATCTGATCCAAATTCAGATCAAAAATAAATGGATTCAATCTGATCCGAATTCGGATTAAAAAAAATTGGATCTGATCTGATCTGAATCTGAAACAGACTTGATTCGATTCAGTCTGAATTAAATTGGATTTATCCAGTCCGATCTGAATCCGAAATTTAAAAAAATGTTTTGCAATGTTTTTTTAACGATTTTAAATAAAAAATGTTGCGAAATGTTTTTATTTATAATTTATCGAAAAAAATGTTTCACGACATTTTTTTAACGATTTTAATAAAAAACGTTGCAGAACATTTTTTATTTGTAATATAAAGGGAAAAAAACCGTTTCGCAATAGTTTTTTAGTTATTTTAATAAAAAATGTTGCGAAACATTTTTTATTTTTAATTTAAAAGAAAAAAACCGTTTTGCAACGGTTTTTTAGTTATTTTAATAAAAAACGTTATGAAATGTTTTTTACTTGCAATAAAAAGTAAAAAAAACCATTTCGCAACAGTTTTTTAATTATTTTAATAAAAAACGTTGCAAAACATTTTTTATTTTTAATTTATCAAAAAAAAACATTTCACAACATTTTTTTTAATAATTATAATAAAAAATGTTGCAAAACATTTTTTATTATTAATTTAAAAGAAAAAAACCATTTCGCAACAGTTTTTTTAACTATTTTAATAAAAAACGTTGCGAAACATTTTTACTTGCAATATAAAGTAAAAAAAACCATTTTGCAACAGTTTTTCAACTATTTTAATAAAAAATATTGTGAAACATTTTTTATTTTTAATTTATCGAAAAAAAAAATGTTTCGCATATTTTTTTTAACAATTATAATAAAAAATGTTGTAAAATGTTTTTTATTTTAATTTAAAAGGAAAAAACCATTTTGCAACAGTTTTTTTAACTAATTTTAATAAAAAAATGTTGCGAAACATTTTTTACTTGCAATATAAAGTAAAAAAACCGTTTCGCAACAGTTTTTTAACTATTTTAATAAAAAATGTTGCGAAACATTTTTTATTTTTAATTTATCAAAAAAAACGTTTTACAACATTTTTTATTTTTAATTTATCAAAAAAAAATGTTTCACAACATTTTTTTTAACAATTATAATAAAAAACATTGCGAAATGTTTTTTATTTAATTAAAAACTATTTCGCAATGATTTTAGACCAGATCCGATCTGGATCCATTTAAATCAATCCGATCCGATCTATTATAATGAAATGTTGATCCAATCCGATTCGATTCGAAGTGGATCAAATTTTTTTTAATTCGGATCAGATCACAGATCATAAAATATATGATCTGATCCAATCCGTCACAGATCAGATCTGTGGATACGAATCAGATCAGATTTTTTTCGGAACACTAATTATCTGACTATGAATTATGTGAGTGGGCAGTTATTCAATGACTTTATTGCCTGGATGGATGCCCATATATTACTACTTTATTGGTGAATTGCTACTTGAGATTATTACATTGTGCAAAAAATTGGAATTCCACTCCTCAATCTTGTCTAACCAATTTGATGGATTAATTCTGAGAAATGTTTCAAGGGAAGTGAATTATCACAAAAATATGCAAAATAAACCACTTACACTAAATGTATTGCATTACAGTAACTGGATAATAAATCATGTAACTTCTGCGATTGGTAAAAATACAGAAATATTTTTATAACCTGATTAAGGTTGCTTGCCAAAACCTCTCCAAAATCCTGCGATAAATTTCGGCAAGATTTTACTATATGTTTACTATAGTTTCGGCAGGGTTTCGGC
>QZLH01000178.1:116871-138986 GCA_003833135.1 Oehlia diaphana | reverse complement strand
AATTAAAAGTAATATTAATATTTTATCAACAAGTTGCATCTGGAGAGTAAAGTTAAAAAAATAGAAAAAGTTGGCTCAATGAAAATTTTTTATATAAGTATTATAATGTAAAAAAAATCAAAATTAAATAGAGCAAAATCTGAAAAACAAAAGTTTACTAGGGTTCAATTATATATTACTAAAAAATAATTAAGTTATATTAAATATTAAAATTGTAATTTTTAATAAATTAATAAATAAGTCGCTTAAAAAAACCTGACATGACCGCTGACTGATAACTAAATAGCAGTTATATATATTTTAATTACAATAGTAATTTTTACCATAAATAAGATTTTTATTTATACATTTTAAAATTTTTTTTTAAGGATTTTTTTTTTATTTAAAAAATTTAAAAACTGTTCCTTCAATCTCCATATTCGCCCCAGATTATAGCGGGAAGGATCTTCATCTTCGCGATAATTCCATTTCCAAATAGAATCAACAGTGATTTGAAAATCTGGATGTTTCTTATTCCACCATGCAACAAACTTTTTAGGAGTAGTGAGCCCTTTTGTTTTGAGATCGAATATGTATTTGGGGTCGGGAAATTCATGGATTTCTTCGTACATTCTCTTGAGAGAAACTTAATTTTGAAATGAAATGCGAACAAGTAATCTGGTAGTCTCCAAAAAAAACTTACTGAATCAGAATCGGTGATACAAATCATACAATACGAATGCGATGTTTAACCGTTAACGCTTTAGACTCTTCAGAGTAACTAAAATCGTCATCAGGTGAGTAGTAGGACAAATCATCCACTAAAAATTAATTGTAATGGCTTTAGTATGTTCTATTTTCTGGCATGCCGTCAATGAATGAGAATTCAATAAAAGAAACACAAATTCTGATTGTCTTGTTTAATATTGCACTCATGTGAAGTCTGCAACAGTAATAATTACGTGTAAAATTTGGCACAGTAAATTTCACTTAGCCGAAAACAAAAAAAAAACAATGTGATTTATTTCATCTTTCCACTAAAATTTTTAAAGATCATTATTACCTTTTTCCTTCCTTTTTCTAAGATAAGTGCATTTTACCGTTAAATAGAGAATTAGACGCATATGTTTTTTTACAATGATCACATCATAACTTATACCCTTTCAAAAATAATAATATGTATGGATCACTTCTAGAACGGGTTTTTTATTATCATCTTTGGCTTTGATAACCCTGTCATTTAATTCACCAATTGAAAAACATGGATCACTCACATTTCCTATTTGTATATACATATAGCAATTGATTGGTTATACACACTAATACCATTTATCTGGCGAACAAGATTCGCCATTTTCGTTTAATTCTAACATCAGGGACATTCCGAGTAAAAAATATAACTTAAAAAATAAATGTGACCTCACTAACCGCCAAATTAATGATGTAGTCACTGTGCATAACACGAAATTTCGCTTCTATGCTGATTTCACATTCACTATTGGATTCCACCCCGAAGATCATTCCAGCATTTGAGGCGATAAGTTCGTTCTCTGCAATATTCACCTGAACTCCATATTCACCCTTTATATTCTTACATATAGTTTCTTTATGATCCCGTTGCATATAGGGACAGATTACTGAACTATTAAGATTAAATCTGTCACCACGTTCATCGCTATCGCTTAAAGATAGATAAGGAAACTGCTCTAACACCATCCAATGATATGTTTTTGCTTCTCTTCGGGATCTTCAGGTAAGATAGAAATCGGAAGTCCGGATTTGCTAGATGATATTGAAGATGTATATTATACATTTCTTTGAGACGTGATTGATGTGCTCATTATATCAGGTAATTTTTCACTAAAAGAATTAGAGACGGATGTATGCGTTTACTTCGGACTCGCTGGTCTCAGAAATTTCAGTCACATGATTTTCCTTACCCGAGGTAAACGAAATTGCCGAAGTCTGTTCTTTGGCAAAAGAATTCGAATTAGTATCATCGGAATAACTTCTTTGGAGTTCTTCTTTACTAAGTTTGGAGATAGAATTCGTGCTATATGTTGTGATACATCGAACTTATCTCAATCATTAGCCTATCACATTGAGGGTACCATGTTTGGCATGCCGAAAAAGTTCTCTTACAAATATATCGTCAAAAAAGAGTTCTAGTTCTCATAATGGATTAGGGGTGAGGTATGGAATAAATAAGAAACTAACGTGAGCTACAGGCCTCACGGTTATTAATCTTGTGATCTTTATCTGCAATTTAAACATAAAGTTACATGTATCGTAAGTTATTGATTATAGGAGATCAAAACTATTGGATGCTTGATTAACGAATTCCTTAATTTTTCGTATCCTTTCTGAAATAACAATTTCCGGGTTTGGATCATACCATACCTCAATAAGAAAAATTCCATTATCTACACAAATGCATCTTTTTTTGCCGATCACGATTAACGATGTCCTCGAGTTTTTGACATCTTTATACCAGCTGGCGCTATGAAACCTATGTTGAGCCCCTTGCACTTGCACCTCCAATGCAAATTTGATATTTTTGGAAAAAGGCATCAAGCTCTAATCCATTCAAGAAAGAAGGGCGATACTCAATTATCGGCTCTTCATGAAGAATTTTCTTGGCTATCTGGATGCATCTAGTCTGAAATTTGCGATTTTTCTTAGATTCTGATTCTTTTTCAAGCTCATCGAGATACTGCTCTAACTTCTCAATTCTAGCATCATGTCTGTTACTCTCTTCCATCATCCGCCTTATAACCTCCGCATTTCTGGCATCGAACTCGGTAATACGTTACCTCAGTGAATCTATTTCGGATTGTGTGTGCTAATATAATATTATTTATGCTCTGTATGTTAGTATTCAAAATAAAAAAATCACGTGCTTTTCCTCACGGCCCGCTAGGAAATTTGCAAAGAAAATTTTTTATTAATACATGTGAAAAATAAACACATATGTTCGGGACTTTGCTCATGATACATATTTTTTTTGATAATTTTTTTTGATCCTAGCCCTCTTGCTGCTAGCTGGGGAACTATCGACACTAATCCGATCCTTCAACAACCCAACAATGATGCCGATTACCCAATCTTGATATTGCGTGGTTTCCTCTCAGTTATACAAAGTAGATCTTCCAAACTTTTGATCGCGTAGTCTACTCGACCTGTTGCATCTTGGTAAGTTTTTTGACTATGGCAATTGATACGTGTAATATTGCTGAAATAAGTTCACAACGCGTCGCTAGTTAGTTTCAAAAATTAATTACCTACCAGGAGTAAACTGCTTGATACTCGTTATTAACTTTGTTCCTACGCAACAGTTCTATCAAGTCGTCGAGAGTTTTAAGCGAGGAATATTTGCAATGAATTTCGTAGGTCTTGTTGCTGGGCCTAACGCAAAACCACTACTACGGAATTTTTTTCTGTTAATTCAAGAAAGTCAGAGCCAGCAGTTTTCTCTTTGCGAAGAATTTTAATATCATCTTTATCGAGTTTTAAGTTTTTCCTCCCCAAATATTCAATAAGCTCCTCTGTATTAAAATCCTTAACAACGTCCGACATTGTTCGTGTCCGTTATTGAGGCGGGTGAAGCGAGTGAAGAAGCTTGTGAATACATGGTTTTATATATGTGTTTGTGCCTGCGAAAAATATGCACCTGACTGCTGGTTGAGTATTTTTTTACTTCCGAAGTAAGACACGCTCGGAGATGCAAATGTATCGTTCTTATACGTGTACGACATACTATCTTATACGACCTATATTGTGTGACATATACGTCGTATAAGAACATAGCACCTGATCGTATAAGAACGATACATTTGCCTCGGAGATAGATTTTTTTTGTAGCGTACCCCGATTAAAATGTAGTACAGGATTACACGGACTCACATCAATACACGTGACATTTATCGAGATTTACGACAAGCAATGACCAGGTCATATTGAAATTTTTAAATGACCGTGATCATATGTACTTATCAGAGACCCGGGAAAATTCCATTTTTATAATAAATGAATAAATCGGAATTTTTGCTGTGTATTATGGAATAAAACGGAATTTTTATGGTTTTTAACAATTTTATTCCGACACGTGACAACTAGCCTATCATTATTGCATATTTTATTGACTATATCGTGATAGAATTTGTAAAAAACTAGTGAATTGATGATCATTTCCATCGTTTTGGGTAAAATTATTGTCGTGTCACTGGCGCAACCTAAGTTGGCCTGCATTAATATGCAATCCGGCTAGAATTATCAAATGTTTCTTACTATAATTGGTAATTTTTTATCGGAATAAAATCGGAATTTTTTCCGTTATCGTGATAAAAATTTGCGATTTAATATCGGAATAAATCCGGGTCTCTGCTTGGGGCTGGGGAAGATGTGTCATTGTCTGGTTGTCATGTGACTCAGGATTTGGAATTGCCCTAAAAAGGAAGGAATTACCAAAGAGATCGCCAAGCGTGCACCAAATAAACTGCTCATTTTTTTCATCCTATTAACCGACTGTACTATATATTCAATTGCAAAAAATTAATCGCAAAATTTTAATTAATTCACTAATAATCTTTTCTCATGCCAAAGTAAAGGATGATGCCGCAAATAGGCAATTGCGGAATAATTGCGATTTGCGGTATTGCGCAATTATCCGCAATTCCGCAAAGTACCGCAATTCAATTGCGGAATAATTGCGGAATTGCGGAACAGTTGCAATTTCGCAAAAAAACGTTGCGAAAACGGTTTCTATTAAAAATACTTTGAAAAAACGTTTCGCAACGTTTTTTCGTTAAATTAATTAAAAAAAGTTTCGCATTTTTATTAAATCGGTTCGTTAAACTAGTGCCAAAACCGATCAGGTGAATTGCGGAATTGCGGATCACTAACCGCAATATTGCGGATTTGATCAATCAATTGCGGCACCATCCTTAACTGACTTAACAATTCTCTAATTCTCTTTGCTGACCGCATGGAATGCATAATTGTGTACATTCCCGCAGGAGAAGGAGGCTTAGTACCTTACTTTTCAACTACTAAAATTGAACATTAACTCAGCCATAAATACGAAATATTTCAAACTCATCAGTAATATTAGCCACCAAAAAAATGAGAGTTTTGCGAAATTTTACTTTAAAGAAGTTATTTTTGTACTAACAGCAATCTTGAATATAATTTGCATCACTTTGATTTACCACCAGTACAAAATACAAATCGTAGTTGGATTAGTAGCAAGATAGATATTTACTTATTTGTTCATCTTTTAGAGTTTCATTAAAGCGATAATAATCTTTAATTTATCTTAAATAAACTCCTCTTTAAAGTGAGGCAACCTATTCCTACACTAAATTCTGGCGTTATCTAAAATTTCATAAATTTAATGCTGAACCGAATAGTATTATAGTGCGGGCTGAAGTTAACACGCAAATTACGTGATTTTCTATAAACGAGTTTATCATCACGAATCAAGTAAATATTATTTTTTTTTTAAAAAAAAAAAGAAAAAAAAATAAAGAATTGTTGACTTGTTAGATATTAATCAATTAATCTTTACCGGTACCATCTACTAGATCAAAAATATCATAATGATAACTAACCGTAAGAACCGATATTTTGTTTCTAACAAGTAATATATTGTGTAATTGTTTTCAAATGTCTCTGATATAATTTTCATGAACTTAATTTATGTTTGTACTTTGTGGTGATGTTTTTGTAAAGTGTTGTATGAAATAGATAAAAACTTTATGACTCCAATCCTCATAAATTTATGCAGATTTAACATAATTATTATTTTGATCGATTACCATATAGTAGCATAATTATTATTGTTGGATTATAATAATCTAATGGTGGTATATAAATAATATATAAATATGCAGTACATATATAGGATTAGAACAAATATATGCATATATATATATTTTTTTTATAAAAATGCTATACTATGCCAATATATAACCAGCAATCTAGTTTGTCCTTGTTTCAAGTTACAGAATATATAGGGGACTTTTATATTCCAATTATAGTTGAGTGCCGAAACATTTCGACATATGCAATTGCCGAAACTATTGCCGAAATCCCAAACTATTTGACCATTACTAAATCTAGATTTAGGTTAAATTTTCAGTATAATTATGATTTTGGAAATGGCTTAGGATATTAGCAATGGGTTTAGGTTTTCAGATTTGGCAACTATATAAGCTAAAAGCTGAACTATTTTCAGTATATGGTCAATAAGTTTCGGCATATGAAGTGTTTCGGCACCCAACTATAATTCCAATCAAAGTATTTGAGGCAATCACCCAAGGTTATCCCAGTGATTTTTTTATATGCTCTAACTCGGCATAATAGCCTTTATTATATAGTCTCCTAGAAAGATAGAAATAGACAAAAGATTCTCTTATACGATATAATCATTGTTAATAAGTAGGGAATGATGATTATTACCATAATTTAATAAGAATGTAAAATAAATTCATATGGCCTATTGAGTAGCTTTTATATAATTCTAATCTTAACTTTCTTCAGCTCTCTTCAATTTTGAAACTCAAAAATCTCAAATCTTTGTGGGACAATAATACAGTATATCTTATTAATATTGTTTTAATTGTTTATCAAATAATATTATCTAAATGTTATTTATTTATTTGTTGATTATTGATTATTTATAAAATTTTTAAATTTGGAAGCTAGGTTAATTAGTGAAGACTCTCAAAGACTTCCGATAACAATTAAAAATCCGCGGTTTATCGTTTATTTATGAATTCTTTCACAGTTTCTATATTCTATTCTATTTAATCTCTTGTAACTTAGAATTTGTCAATTGCAGTCATCGCTTCAACAATGGGTAAGAAATTCCTTCATAATTTTAATACCATCCTCGTTCCGAGATGTGATTCTCTCTAAAAAATTAGCGCGACAGTTAATAAGTGAGTGCAATCACTTTAAATAATGTAATCATCAATGGTAATTTCATAATTTCTTCTCGTTGGTTGAGAATTTATTCAATTTGTTCCATAAATTAAGTTGTTAATTTAGCTAGTGTTCATCCTCTATTTAAAATTTAATTTAAACAAATAAAGAAATATTGAATAATTAATCATATAGATCATAGATCAATAAATCCGGAACTAATATAACCTCTTATGTACGTGATATCCAACATGTTAAATAAATGATCTGAAGATCAATTGAAGGTTTTTTTTTTCACCGGCTTTAAAGAATTGAAATTATTGTATGTAATCTCATGTTCGAAAAAAATAATGATGGGCTTTAATATTACTTTAATATAATTTTATTTACATCCTTAAAAGTTATTTTTTTTTTCACTTATTAATTAATAAAAATAGAACTAGAAATATTAGAAAATTACACTATTGTTTTAAATAATAAAGGAATACACTTAGAAAATAAAAATTTATGTATATATATATATATCGATATATGTATATAAAGAGATTTCATGATTTTATTACACCCGTTCGCATTTAATCTGATAATCAACAAATTTTGGCTGATCTAACAACTTATTTTTAAAAAAATTGCCCAATTTAAAAGTTATTTAATAAGTTCAATACACCACTATGATTTTTTTTTTTTTTAAAAAAAAAAATTAAACTATTAGAATAAAAATCAAATTATTATTATACATAAATTTTTATAATCATTTTCATTTTACCTCATAATTTGGCTCTTCGCTATCTTCAATATATTCACTAGAGACAACTTCTTGAAATGTTTCGTTACCAACTTTAAATGTGGCTTCATGACTAAGTAAATAATATTCTTCTATATCGGAATAAACAATATTGATGATGTCTTGTGATTCGACAAATGAATTGATTTCTTTTGATTTTAAATTTTGAAAGTACCAATAAAAACTAGTACTTTTATTAATAGTATCACAATATGCTGTAATTTTTAAATGATTTAATTAGATTAATAATATCTAATATATATATATATATATACAAAATAGTATTATTATTAATTATTATGATTACCATTAGTAGAAGTATCAAAGAGCGCTTTATTTGTTTCTTCATTTATCAAACCAATTCTATAATCTCCATATTCGACTATATCACCATTTTTTTTACATCCCATAGATGTAATAATCCATGTCGAATCTGATGTCGGTAAAGATTTGCCTGCAAATACCTTTAGAAAAAAAAAGCAATAAATTAATTTAAAATCATGAAAAAAAAAAATAGGGATAAAATTATTACGTACTATTTGTTTTTGTGATTTTTCATAGCTTTTATTTATACTCGTTAAATATTTCCCGGTAGCAACGTGTCTTAAAGCAACGCGAGATCCATATTTTATCAACGTTTGTTTAAAAACAATATCTTCAAAGTTTTTTATCAATTCATTCGTTGAATCGATATTTTCTACTCTATTAACAAATTCTTTTTGTAAATATCGACTTTCTTTTAAAGTTTTACATAAATATCTCTTCATTTCATTAATTTCTTTATATATTTCCGCATTATAACAATATGTAAGAAATTCTTTCATAAATTTAATGTGATCACCACCATCATTTTCTGAAATATATTTCATAGAAGATAATTTTCTCTTAGCATCATCTTTAGATATTATAAAAAATATATCTTGCTTTAAAGCTTTTATTAATTCATCAATGGTATTTATATTATGTGAAATATTAATTTTAGGATCAATTACTAGTTTACATATTTTCAATATTTCTTGGTCAGTTGTAATTTGTCTTAAATAACAAAACAGTTGAATTTGTTTAATCCATTCTTCTGGGTGAATTGTTCCATCATATTTTGGTGGTTCCATGGTAAAAAGATAAGTTTTTTTTTTTTTTAAAAAAAAAAAAAAAAAAAAGGAAAACGAAGAAGAAAATTAAGTAAATGAATTTATAAAAATCATTTTAAAAATGTAGATCAAACATGAGTAAAAAAAAATATATCATCATATGATTTGTCAATATATGTAAAGAGTAACGTGATCAAAGTTACGCTTCCCGCAGAAGATACAACAGATACTTCGCATACTCACTAGTCTATCTATAGGGATTTCCACGCAATTTTTATAATAAAACACGAAGTTTTTAAGAGTTAATCGGCTAGTTGCGATAATAAAGAATAAGGAAAATGGGAAAATCATTATAAGTCCGGAACAAAAATTATTACTATTTAAATAACAATCCCTAAAACTTGTAAAACATGTAAAACATGTGAAACGTTTAATATTTTTTTTTTTAGAAATCGAACGGATGAAACTTAATAATTTATAGTTCGATCTCATGAGATATGACGTTTAAAAAATTATTTATTATCAGATATAACGTGGCGTGAAAACCGGAAATCATCATGCTCCTAAAAATATAATGCTTTATTATTAAATAAAAAATTCTGTGAAATGAAATATGAGTGGATATTAGCTATAAATAATTTAGAAAAAAGTTTATTCAAATGACAAGTTAACGATCAACAATGTCAATTCTTTCTCGACTATAAAAAATGACAAATTAGTTTAAGAATTACTGAAATTGGTTCTAAGTTCTTAATCTAGACTTTTCCTTTGACAATCACGTGACTTCAATTAGGCGTTAATATTCGGTCGGTATATCTCAACCGTTTTTTTTTTTTTCTTGACGGCTTCTATAGAAATTTCTCTTAAATTAACTATAATAGTCAAGTAATAATAATATTTCCGATACAAATTCCCTAAAAAGAATTTTATTTTTCTCACGATCCAGTGATAATTCGACAAGTATCTCTCGTGCATATACTTCAACCAACAGATAAAACGAATTATCTCTCATGCATATACTTTAACCAACGGATAAAACGAATTTAGAATTTACATTAGAATTTACAGTTCAATAAGATTCGAAGTTTCGAACGAATTTTTATTGGTCATGTTCGTATTACGTACAGTGATGTCATAAAAATGTACACCAAAAAAGTTGTTATTGAACGAAAGTTTTTGATTGAAAAAGACTAAAAATAAAAAAAAAAAAACCACAGTATTCAGTGTTTAATTCAAATTAAGAGTAAATTTTTTTTTAAAAAAATCTACGGTTAAAAAAGAACCTCCGGAAAATTAATTTCTAATTTTACAATACATCGGATAAAACTTACAGAAAGAAGAAATTAAAATGTATATAAAAGAATATATATATTATATATATTTATATATAATTAATAAAAAAAAATAAAAAATTCAATAAACTAATCTAATTTTTCCCCCTTATTTCTTTTCTTGACTCATAAACCAACTTTTCTTTTTATAAAACTACACAACAACAATCACTCGAAGATTCATCAACATTACGAAGAGCCGCTCTTGCAGCATGTTCAAAAACGTTATTAACACCATCGTTAAATTTAGCAGAACACTCCAAATGAACAGCTCCAATTTTATCAGCAACTCGTTTTCCTTCTTGAATAGTTACAAGTCTACGTGATCCATTATTCATATTTTGATCATTTCTTAAATCTTTTTTGTTTCCAACTAGAATAATTGGTAAATTTGGACAAAATGATTTCACTTCTGGATACCATTTTTCTTCTATGTTTTCTAAAGAATCGATAGAGTCAATAGAATAACAAATTAAAATTACATGAGCATCAGGATAAGAAAGTGGTCTTAAACGATCATAATCCTCTTGACCCGCTGTATCCCATAATGCTAACTCAACATTTCTTCCATCCACTGTTATATTTTTAACATAATTTTCAAATACTGTTGGTACATAAATATCTGGAAATGTGCCTTTTGAAAATACGATTAAAAGACATGTCTTCCCGCACGCACCATCACCAACTATTACAAGTTTTCGATGAAGTTCAGACATTGTATATTTATATGTGTGAATGAAAGAAAAATATTGAAAAAAAATCCAGTTGAAAAAAAAGGGGAATTTTTTATTTTATAAATTAGCCACAAACCTGCCCACAGTATTGTACATGAGTACAAGTTTACCTGCTGGTTTTGTACTCGTAATGAGCTACATTGATTGACCAATCAACCCAACAAACTAAGCTCAAAAAAAAAAAGAGGATGGTTGGATATTAACTAACAAAAAAGGCAAATAAATAATACATTTTTCGTGTTATCTAACTACTAGTATTTTAAGTAAAAATAACTTTATTCATTGCTGGGATTACAGATAAGAAGACTATAAGACGATCGCTTCCCCATACAATTTTCAATCGGACTTAAAATTCCGATTGTGTGATTTACATGTGTTCATTTGTTTCTATCCAAGAAAATAACACATTTTTAATTTAAAATTATTAATTAATTAAAAAAATTTATTGCGTTTCGAAACTTTTCTATAAATAAAAAAAGATAATTTTATTTTTTTATTAACTCTTTTCTAAAAAAGTTAGTATTTTATGTTAAAACCTTTATGTTTCTGTGATTTTTTTAATTGTTTATATATATATTTCATTTATAATCTTTATTTTTGTATTGCAATCTTTTGGTTTTCATATTAAAAAACCCAGCGAACATAAATTGTGGAACTATGAGCGTCAAGTCTTACCTAAATCTGTTTGTTTGTTTTTATTGTCGTTATGCGGTATTTATTATTTATAGTTATTATTGGATCAACTTTATTATTTAGTAATCCCGCATTTCCGCTAGTTTACAAGGTAGGGATTTAAATATCAAAATAGTAATAATTAGTTTTAATATTAAGTATTTAATCGGTAATTTACATGTTAAATTTTATAGTAGACTTTTCCAAATGATTTACTGCTAATAATAAAAAAGTATATATTAACGAAACAAATATTTCTATTCTATTCAATCTAAAAAAAATTAACATGCCAATATAATTGTCGTTTGATGCTTCTTTATGATCTAAATTAATCATTCTCAGCTTCACTACTTTCTTCCTCTTCATTACTATCATTACTATCATCGCTAGTTTCATAGAAAACTTGATTGTCCTCATATTCTTTTAATTACTCTACATGAATAGAAATCAAAATCAAGGTTTCGAAGATTAACATTAGCTGTTTGGATCAATCCGATTATAAAATCATCTGGAAAATAATTATAATCATGTTTATAAAAAAAATATAATCTCTTTTAACAAAGGAAATGATCTTGATAAAGAATTAAAGCTTTCCTTTTCTAATCCAATGCAACGTTCCAATACAAGCCTTTCCAATTTTGCAAGTTACAAGTGACTTCAATGTATCATCACTTATAGTATCGAAATTACAAGTATTCATTGTAAGATTAATAAGTGTATCTTTTTGACTAGAAAGAGATTCTAAAACTGATCCAACTAGGTATTTTTCACTGAATAAAATAGATAAATTTTTCAGCAAATTTTGTGTTCGGATTAGGGTTGCAAGTGAACTGGCAGATTCCAATGTTGTAACACTAGTTAGGATAGTAATTAAATTTTTACAAATAGTAAAAAATCCAGAATAAAATTTGGAATAATCTCCGCCGAAAGTAATGACAACGCGTAAATATTTTAAACATTTGTTCGCATTAGTCATGTACGGAATCAAATTGATATCATCTACAATTACAGCATAATCAATACTGTATGGATACACTGGTCGTATATATTCGATAAGACTACTTCGTCTTAATATTAATGAGCTTATCTCATGAAATATAACATCCGGTTTTTTTGTACTTCCCGATTAGTTCTTCTCTTTCATCAAACTGATTATTAGTAATAAGATAATTTCGGATTCCATCATACATCTTATCTAATTGAAGAGATTTAATAAAGCATGCATAATCAAAAGTCGTCGTCCGAAAAGGCGGTGATTTTGATAAATCAATTTTTTTATTAATCAATAATGATCTCGATTCTTCATCTAAAAGTGATAAGAGGATTTTGACAAGTCTACCAGGGAAGTTCCAAAAGGGTCTTCCCACGAACAATTATTCTACACCATTTTCGATTAACAAGTGCTGCAGATAATTCATGTTTTGATTCATAAAAATCGTCTTTAAATTTTCTAAAGATCTGTTCTAATACTTCAGTTGAAAGGCTATTCATTATAACAATAGTCGGTTAGCTAAAAAATATAAATTTATGTTAATAGACTTATCACGTGTTGATTTAAATATAGGAGTGGAGTTTTTATTTATTATTCGCGTAAAATCTCGAAAATCTGGGTACTATGATATTAGCTATAAAAAAAATATATAGTTACACAGAACCAATAATATTTCTACGATAACTAAACTATTTAGTCAGTTTACAGTCTCTGTAAAATATGCGTTTATGTTTCTATCCTCGAATCTAAATACATTCGAACTTTCTAAGAAGGAACTGCAAAAAGACTAAACTAAAGCGTAAACATGAAAATAACGCACGTCATGTGTGCTGGAAACTTTGGCGATTTTGCTGAATTTCTGAAAGGAAATATAATGAAGTAATATAAGTACTCAATACTATAACTATTTTTAATAAGCATTTATAATATTATAGGAAATTCCACGAATATAAAATACCTTTCGATTTCGCCCCTACATCCTATTCTACCTCAACTTGAGAAAGAGATCGGAAATTTTTAGATATTGACAAAAGTCAAAGCATAATATGTTTAGATGATGCCAATTTATGGATACCCCAAAACAAACATTCATTTGTGGAGGGCGTAACAGATTGCTAATTCTGTGATTTAAATATTTTGACTCTTATCGAGCAAAAGTGTTTTTGTGATGATAAAAGATCGATGCAATTTTTACTAATAGTTAGGTCCATTGCATGGAAGAAAGCCTGAAAGCCTGCTTCTGAATCGGCTACATCGCTCCTTTCAATAGAGGCGGATGTTATGGTGACATATTTATGAGACAAGATTGGTATCATCCGAGAGAATGGTTATGGCTTAGTTTGTTGTGTCACGTAGAAATTGCAAAAAATTGGAGCTAAATTTTATCATATCATATTACTGTACAATTAATGTTTAAAAATAATTTAATTACATAATAAATAATAATATAATAAATTACAAATAAAAAATATTAAATTGTCAAAATTATTATCAATTATATAAATACTTGTTAATTATACAAAGTTAATTTTTACCCTTGCTTCGTTAATTTAATTTAATATTTTCTCTCATAACAACCCAAGATTTATGATCATCATCATTAGCATCTTTTGGTATTTTAATAATATTGCCAGATTTATTCACATCATCAATTTCCCAACCTCTTACTTCAACTTTAATATCTTTACTATGAACCTGTTCCCAACTATATATCATTAATGTAATTTTATTTTCTTCATTAAATTTTAATAAACCGTCCATTAAATAATAATTATGTTGCGAATAATCACCATTACCGTAGTATCTTCCAATTAAGGTATCATTTAAAAATATAAATGAAGTAAAAGCTCCGAATAAGACTAACCTTAATGGAGCATTTATAATTTCTTTATATTTTGGATCAACAGGATGTCTAAATTTAAAACTCCACCACTTAACTCCTTCATCTGGCATTACCCCATAATCACTTATACTATTACTTTCAATCCACCCTGTATTCTTATGTTCATCTGGAAATCCACTCGTAATAAATGGTATTTCCAATTTTCTAACATCAACTCCACAAATTTCCCATTTAACATTTGATAAACCAGAAATTTTTGCTGAAATTAATCCCCTTGGATTTCTTGCATCATTAAACACGACAGATTGTCGGCTAATTCCAAGATTATCAACTAATATAATTATAATATTATCTTCCTCATTAACATTAACGAATTTTGTAATATCATATTTTTTATCTCCTAAACTTGCAAATAATTCAGGGCCCATTTTCACTCCTGGAAAGAATAAATTTTTACTAAAAGTCATATGACCTCCAGCAAATTTTCCATTTACAAATATGGTACACCTATGTCGCATATTAACGTTTAATTGTATTTTCCTATTTTTTTTCATGGATGGAAATTTTGCTCGATATAAAACGTGACCTGATGCATAATGATTTTCAGCAGCTCCGCCATTCTTTAAATCAATTTCTCGCCATTCTAAATCCGAAAAATTTGTGATGCGTGTACTCCAATTAACTAATTCTGGTGTTGTATGTACAGCTGAAGGTTTATTAAGTTGTTTTTTATAAATAAATGGAAGAGGATAGAAAGAATTCGAATCTACACGAGTATGATCAGATAGTTGTCGTAAGGACAATATTGTGATTTCCTTTTCAACTTCTCCATATTCTGTCTCAATGGTGTTATTTTCTAGATCAAAATAAACATTCTGTGTCCCCCAACTAACTATTAAAGGTGAATGAGAAAGATTAAATGCTCGATTATGTGCTTGAGCCCAATGAGGTTCATCAAAAACTGCATGAAGTGTACCAAGCGAATCATTATCTAGAGCTAATATAATAAGTTCTTTTGAATCTTCCGCATGCCTGATCCTTGCAAATCCAATTCCATCATTAAATGAAACAATATTAATAGAATCACCAATATTTCTTACTGATGAACGAAGATTCCCATCTACGTTGATTTCGCCCTCAAATGCAAATTCTCCACCATCATTAACTGGAATTATCCATATCTCTCTTCCCGGATCACTTCCACTTGGTGGATGTAAAATCCTCAAATGAATAGGCATTGAAGAAAAAATAAGTTTCAATCCTGTTGATGTTACATAATTACCTAAAGCAATGAAGGAACTCTTATATGGTAAATAACATTGCATGCCAAATAACACTTTTTTTCCTTGAGCTCCAATATAATTAACAAAAAGTTCGAATTTTGGACTCTCCGTCTTAGAAAAATTTCGAAGAAAAGTAAACACAACAGCATTACTTTCTTCACCTGAATCTACCACAGCTCGTCTTTGTAAATTGAAAATATTTTTGATTGATGCTCTAATGTTTGGATTTTTAACGCGTACAGTTTTTGCAAAGACGTCCGAAAAACTTCTTGCAAAGAAAAGCCCAAGACGCAAATTTCTTAGCCGAGCTGATATATAACCAGATTCCCGTATACATGCAGAGTAATCATATGAAGTGGTTCCGTCACTAAATACAAAATTGGATAAGCAACTCGTAATAAAATTTTTTTAAAAAAAATTGCAAATTAAAAAAATTCTAAATATACATGTCACCCAATGTTCCCCAGTTAGTCCCACCATAGACCATGTAAAATGAAAGCATAGTGCATCCTTGTGCTAAAACTGAATCATAAACGATTCGAGTAAACCTATCTCCATAAAAATTATAAATATCATCAAACGTATGTTTTGACTTATATGATGTAAACCATCCACCTTGCAATTCTGGAATGAATATGGGTGACTAAATACAATAGACATGTAAGTATTAATTCTGGTCTTTTTTTATGAAATTATTAAATAAATAAACCAAATTTACTTTTGCTGCATCATGGCCAAAGCCTCGCACTTCTTTTTCAAGATGATCTAATGCATTTACCATATCTTTAGGATCCCAAGGTTTCCATTTTTTGGGATCCTGTTCTGAACCAAAGTCAAATGGAGCTGGAGAGTCTGACGGCGCGAATACTTGTAAATGGAAAAGAACAAATTATTTTTTTTTTAATTTATATATTAAACATGTACGTATATATTGTATAATATTTTATTTCTTATCACTTACTAAAATATTTATCAAATCCATATAAATCTAATCCGAATGATCTTCGATTAAAGAAATTAGTTGATGGCTTAGCATCATATTCAGGTTTTGCAATAAAAGAACCTGATTCATCGGGATCATTTGTAAAAAGGGGAACTGTAATTCCACAATCCCTTGCTACTTTACAAAGAAAACGCATTTCATCATGTAAGCCAAATGGAATCTTTCGTGCTTTTTCAAATAATTCATTTTCGATTTGAAGTGCAATAACACATCCATTAGATTTTTCAGTAATTTGGTGACGCGCTAAGATTGGTAAAATTTTCTCAAACCATTCTTTTTCATATTCAGCAAAAGTTTTATCGTACTCTTTAAATCCTGTGAATTTAATATGACGTATTCTATGTTTTTCAGCAGCTAACCACAATGGAAATCCTCCCACTTGAGTTTCAGCACAAATATAAGGACCTGGTGCTGCTAGAACATAAAGTCCCAATTTTTCGCAAAGATTCAACAAATCATTAACATCTCTATTGCCATCAAATTTATAAATTCCCTGATCAGGATTATGAAATCCCCAATGGAAATAAATTCTGATACAGTTAAATCCTCCTGCTCGATACTTTTTTAGCACACTTTCCCATCTTGATTGATCAGGAAGTCGCCAATAATGAAATTCTCCACTAAATATTAATGTTGGATTTTTATGAATGTATAAACAATGTTTATCCCAATCAAGAATATGCCCATATTTATTACGATTATATGCACATTGAGTTGTTGTTATAGGCAAAGTTCCTTTACGGCTTTGTAAAAGCCAAACATAAAAAGCCACGAAACCAGTCGGAATAGCTAAAGCAGTTACGGTTACAGCTATAACTTCCGCAATCATGATTTAAAAAAAAAAAAAATCATGCATGCATTATATTTATTAGCTATTAAGGCATTGATCTTTCCCGTTATTTTCTCCATTATATAATCATATGACCCACAAAATAAAAGTGATAAGGTACAAAGTCGATCGGCACTTTTTACGCCCATCAAACAATTATCTGATAAACAATTTCCAATTTAACATTAGTTGATATATAATGGGAAGATAACGATTATTAAAAGTTGGTACAAAATTAATTTTTTTTTTAAAACTGTACGTCTTCCTAGACCAGAGCGTTGACATTGATATTGGTAACATTATATGCATATTTGCTCACTTTGTGTTAAAAAATAGTAAATAAACAATTATTTATTGCATAATAACATAATAACTAATAGTGTTTGTCCCGGTTAGTAATCACACAAAATATTATGTACCTAACACACAAGAATTAATATTTTTTCCGAAATATATTCATTATTTGGCCAAAATTAATAGTAATGCTGGTCAAACTCAGTAAGATATATATGTAATTGTTGTTACATATTATGTATATTATGTTAAATTACGTACACTCATTTAAACTAATTTTAGAAATTTCACAAAGCTAGTCCAAAAATAATTTTTCATTTAAATACAAAACCAAATAGAATCCATTTCAAGAGAGATAAAGAACAAAAATAAATAAGGTATTTAAAAGATCTAATTAACCGGATAAGTTAATTTCATTTAAATTAAGTGAAAAAACTTCCGCAGTATTTTTGTTTTATCACTTAATTTGGAAAATAAACAATGAAAATATAAATATTTTTTTTTTTTTTGGACAATCTTTTAGATAAATAAGCATATTAAAATTTTCATTTCGTTTTTTTTTATTCTTGTTCGAACGACAGATTTTTTTATAATTATCTTTGTCATAGATTACAAATAAAATATTTATATACTTTAGGATTCAATGTGTGAATTTGAATAATAATAATTATTTGGAAATATAAACACTTATGAAATATGTCATCCGAAACTAATAGAGATGGAACTGTGATTTTACCGGACAAATCCACCGTAGAAACTTTTTCCGAAACTTCTGTGCAAGTTGATGATTCTGAGCATCAAAACGGTGCAGATGACTCTACAGGAACAAACCAAAATCATGATCCCCAACAATCACAGCCTGAATCGACTAACACAGAAAATAAAAATTTTTTCAAGGGATGGAAGAAAACCATTTTCGGAGATGATTCTTCAAATATTAAAGTTACTTTTCATGTTTACTTACCTTCCTTTGAATTTTCTGAAGGTTACCCTATTGTTGTTGGTAATATCGAAGAATTAGGCAATTGGGAAAATCCGATTGTTAAACTAAAACAACAGAAAGGTGAATATTTGCACTTTAAATCTAATTATTGGTATTCAGATCCAATTTCCATACCACTTGAGAGATTCAATAATTATGAAGTCAAGTATAAATATGCATTCTTCATCCCGAAGCCAAAAATTGAGGAAAAATCAAAATTTTCTTTATTTACCAAATCCAAATCTGACAAAAATGAGGATGCTTTAGATAAAAAGAAAAAAAATAACAACGATGAAAATAATAATCCTGATGATTCATCTGTAACGCAAGAAAGCCGTGAAGACGGAGAGGATCAAGAAAATAATAATAATAAGAAGAATGATGAAAAGAAAGAAGATGGTGATGATAAAGCAAATGATCCTAAAAAATCAAAATTTTCTTTATTTACCAAATCCAAATCTGAAAAAAATGAGGATGCTTTAGATAAAAAGAAAAAAAATAACAACGATGAAAATAATAATCCTGATGATTCATCTGTAACGCAAGAAAGCCATGAAGACGGAGAGGATCAAGAAAATAATAATAAAAATAAGAATGATGAAAAGAAAGAAGATGGGGATGATAAAGCAAATGATCCTAAAAATAAAGTCAATAATGATAATAATGAAGATGAAAATGAGGGAGTAAATGAAAGTAAGAATAAAAAAGATAAGAAGAAAAAAGATGAAAAGAAAAAAGATGAAAAGAAAAAAGATGAAAAGAAAAAAGATGAAAAGAATGAAAATGAAGATGAGGAAGCAAATGATTCAAAAAATAAGAAGAGTAAAGACGGAAAGAATAAAGAAGAAGGAGATCTTTATTCGGAAGAAAATGAGCCATTACGACTTTTGGAAAAAAAAACTGGATTCAAATTTGACATAGCACAAGTATTTGTTATTAAAACCCGGCGTACTGAGTTTCGATCTCTTAGAGATTTTGTGTTTACGAGTATTCTCCTTAATAGTATAACTTCAAATAATTTTAAAGATAAGATTATGGAATATCAAGGACTTATGGATAACTTTCGTAATCCTGTATTGCATGAAACAGATATTGATTTTATTAGTCAGAATATTCAAAAGACAAAGTCAAAGGAATACGAAAAGCGTATTTTTTTATGTCTTCTTTTAGGAAATTATATTCACTTTCGCCAAGAATCATTTGGTCGGTTTGGCTTACCAAATGGGTTTCCTATAGCTCAAATTATTGACACTTTAGAGAAATTTCAACCCGATCTTTTGCCTGGGGAATTCTATGACGCATTAAACATGACAATGACTGCTGCAATCCGTTTAAACGTAATCAATAGATCTTTTGATTGGTTAAAGCTTTTCAAAGTTGCTAGTATTATCGATCCACATTTTAGTTTTATCGAAGCAATTCAAGACCTTAAATATAGCAATGATCGAATGAAGAATTTTTTAAAAGAATATACAAAATCCGCAAAATCTATCGTAAATCAAATTAAGAACTTGTCAATTTACTCCAATATTGGAAAGGTAAGTTAGAGTTTTTTTATAAACGATATTATAATTATAATTCTTAATTATAAATCGATTTATTTTTTTAGTGGTTATTTTACAATTGTAACTCCTTCGAAATTCTTCTTTTTATTTGGACCGATATGATTGAACATACGACAGAACGCGATATCCAACTTCTTAAATACTTTTGTCCTCGCGTTGAGCAGCTTATTTCATCATCACATGCAACAAGTCTGAATAATTATTTTTCACGGATGCCTATAGAACTTCGTGTAGAAGTTGCTGGAATATTTAGAAATAGATCTTTATCATTACTTAATGACCGTTTTAAAGAATGGAATAAAAGTGACTCTGAATCAATTCTTCAAATTCTTAAAGATCCTCAACTTAAGTGGCCTAAAGATGACTTTTTAGAAGCAATGAAGTATATATCTGGATCTTCAAAACCTGGTTTACTTTCAATTTTTCCAAATCTATTGGATTATTGGTTTAAGTCGGATTTTAAAAACTTTAAAACAAACAAACTTCCTGATATTTGTAGAACGTGGTATTATCATTTAATCGATATTAATACTAGATCTGGATCATATGATTCTAATGATTCAAACTTCATTTATGAAATTTATTATAATTTATCAATCATCTTTCCAATAATTGGAAAGCATGCTAAAATTTTTAAAGATTTATTAGATGTTGCGGCTGGTCGTGCCAAAAACTGCGCTCAATCTAATATTTCTAATATTTTAACTATTACGCCAGTTATCTCAACTTTAGAGAAAGAAATTTATGATTCATATGGAGAAATGGTCAAGGAATTATTAAAAAATTACATACATAAAATTGATAATAATGTGATAAGATATTTGTTGCAAGTTTGTGGTTGCAAAAACGAAGTTTTAAATATACAAAACGGGTAATTAAAGATTTCTTTTCAAATACCGGATGACTTCATAAATGATTTTATAATTTACTAATTAAAATTCACTTTTACTTTATTAGCTTAAGCGAAAATATTGTCTATCACGTAATGACATATTTGGAAGCTAAAGATAAAATTATCAAGAATAATACAAATTTATCGCCTGTAATTTTAAAATTACTTGAAAATTATCGATTTTGGAGTTTAATTTTCAATGCAACTGGCCTTGTTGATAATTTGTATTCTCATCCTTATGTTAAGCAAGTTCAAGGATTAATCTTCAAATTCGATGCCGTTATTCTTAGAGAGGATATAACAATTCGATCCCTACAAGAACTTCTTGAATATGATACTAAAATTTTGCATCTCTTTCTCAATTTTTCTGCCAAGAAAGAGAAAATTAGCGAAGATCTGATTAAAAATCTTCGAAAAAACTACCATGGATACATTTTGAAAATAGAACAATTAAGATCATTTTATGATAATTTTTGTCCTATTGAAAAAGTTAAAGACGTTCAAAATTTTCTTAATGACATTAATAATCGAAATAATAATCTTGGAAATCTTACGCTTAAAGAAACTTTGGCTGATAATCATTGGGATTTTCATAAAAAAAATATAGCTACCGCTAGAAAAGCCCATAAATGGGCAAAGTCGCATACATTCTATAATGTTTTTAATAATAAATTGAAATTGAAATCAGATGAAAATGAATTAACTGTCGAATATATAGCTCAAACTTTAATGCCAGCCGTATTTATCGAATATGATCGATTATGCCAACAATATAAAGAATGGGAAAGTCTTAAATGTTCAGAAGGAAGCCTTATATGGAAAAATGTGAAAGATATCGAAAAAGAATTAAATTTGATAAGTGATTACATTCAAAGAGAAAAAAGTCCAAAGTTAATTAAAACACTTGAATATCTTTCT
>QZLH01000178.1:94713-111320 GCA_003833135.1 Oehlia diaphana | reverse complement strand
TAACTATTAAAAATTTCAAAATTTTCACTTATTTGTTAATGTTTTTTTTTTAGTGGGATTGGCTGAAACCAGTCCGTTTAACCCATTAAAAGTATTACATTCACTACTTGAACCGAGTTATCCTAATACTGAACCAGCGGTTTCTTGTGTAGCTATTTCGAATTGGAGATTAGATAATAGTAAAAGTAGTAGAGCATTATTAGTTCAAAGACCCAAATTTGAATTAAATGATTTAACAGAAACAGCGTCACGTTTACTTATAAAAAATGAGAATTCACCAATAAAAAAGGCATCATTGCAATTATTAGCACAATCATATTTAGATTACGAACAAAGAGGACAAAAATTATCTAATTTTCATGGGTTAAGAGATTACTATTCTTTAGTAAAAAGTTTATCACAATATAATAGTTTAACACCGGAAAATATACATTTGGCATTAACGAGAAATTTTGGAGGTATAGGCAATATTGAAGAATTAGTGAAAGATTATTTCGGTTTAGTAATAAAAAATTTTAATTCATCAAAGGAATATGACTATAAACCTATACCAATTTGGGATTTAATTAATGCGAATCTAGAAGATAAAGATGCGAGACATTTAATGGTTATAGGTAAAAGTGATAGCATTGTTAACTTATTAAATTATCAACTAAGAAAAAAGGGTCTAGATCCTGTCGTAATACTTGGATCTCAATTTCCTGAAGATCAAGATGATTATTCTTATAGCGTTTTAAACAGAATTATGATGTGCGTCGAAACCGGTAGACCATTAATTTTAACAGATTTAGAAATTATTTATGGTCAGTGTCTTTTTTTTCATTTTTGTTTTTTTTAAAAAATAAAAAAAAATATTGATTTTAACTTTCCGCTCGTTTCAAATAAATAGGAAGTTTATACGATTTATGGAACCAAAATTACATTGTTGTTGGTAGCGAAGAAGATCCAAAATTTTATGCCAGAGTAGCACTTGGAGCATATTCAAATCCATTGTTATATGTAGCTCCAACATTTAGGTGTATATTAGTGATGGATGAAAGTAAATTAGAAAAAGCCGATCCACCATTACTCAATAGATTTGAAAAACAGAGAATGACCATGAATGATGCGTTAATGCCGCAAGAACAAGATTTGGTGGAAACCCTTAAAGATTGGGCAGGGTTAATTTCTACCGTTAAGTTAAGAGGATTTAAACAAGAAGATTTATTTATTGGATTCGACAAGAATGAAACTTTACAAAGTTTGGTTATCGACGTGAAAAAGAGCTTTCCTGAAGCGGATGAGGGGGAGGTATTGATTAAATGTAAGGAAAAATTAATTAATATTGCGTCATCTGATGGTATGATTAGAGCCGAACAATCAAATTTATATTTAGAAGAAGTTAGATATTGGAAAAATGTATATTTCAACAATCAACATCATAATAATTTAATCGATCATATTCAATATCGACTTAAAAAATTCGTTCACGAAGAAAATACTCCTATTCAAGAAGAAATCGTTAACGATGAAGGATTACAAATTATAATCAATACGTTTTCAAATATTAATACAGATGTTAAAACATGTTTACAAAATCAAATTAGTTGTCAAGTAGATAAATTATCAACATTCAAAACCGAATCACAATTTCAAAATAGAATTAAATATTTCTGGACTGAATCTCAAGATGAAATGTTAATATTGCAATGTGATGTCACTACGATTAATGCAGGATGTATTAAATTAGCAAAATTCTTGATTGAACAATTTCGTAATGAATACTTACAGAAAAAGAGACGACAATTACAACTATCATCATCGAAACAAAAAGATATGCAGCAGCTTCCTATTAAACATGTGTGTATTATCTTACACATTCATAGAGAATTAGAAAGTTCTTCAGCGTCATTTAATTTCATGTGCGGATGGGACAAAATTACAATAGAAACCTTATTACCGCAAGAAAGGAATTTATCAACACTTTTGAGTGAAAGTTTATCAGATTTAATATTAAGCAGCACATATCCATTTGAAGTAATCCTAAAACAAGAATTATTATGGTGTTTATTATGTATAAAATATCCTTCCAACATCAAATCAGTAGAACATATTAAGATGCTTAATGAAAAAATTTGTGAAAATCCTATATTGGTTAATTTTTTAAAGACCAGAACTTTAGAATGGTTAATAGAAAATCCTAATAATACGAATTGGCAATATAAAATAGCATCTAATAAGAAATTATTATACCCTTATTCTTCCTTTGTTAACGCACTCTTGGCTCATATTAGGAGTGTTGTACGTAAACCTATCGCAAAATGGTTATATGCTCTCGAGAAATATGCGGTAATTCATACTATAATTTTCTTGTATAATAAGAGCCTCACTACAAAAGGTCCCGCAGAATTCATGATGGAAGGTGTGGAAGATCATGATGAAACCAAAAAAATTATAATTGACGATGATGCCTATTTACTAGAATTTTGGAATAAAATGGTTGACGATAAAAATATAATTTCAATAGAGGAATTAATAGGCGATCCATCACCAGATAGTTATAAAATGCCACATGGGATATATGAATTAGAATTTCCATTTTCATATTATATAATGAAAAAAATCGATGATTCAAGAAGAGTATATGAAGAAGAATTATCATCATTATTTAATGAAGCAGATAATGTTGATAAAACAACGGGAAAATTATATTCTTACAAAATAGAAGAATACAATAAGAAATTTATTAAAAACATTGGAGAAATTCCTATAATTAAAAATTCTCCTATCGTTAATTATCCTGAAAAATATTTCAAAGATTTTATTAATGTTATATTATCTAATGAAGTTAGTAGTAGTAGTGAAGTAGGAGAAAAGGATAGAAAATCTGATGAGGAATTATTGAAACTTATTTTTGAAAGAAGATTAAGTGCTTCCGATAATGATATTTTAAATCCTGTTAGATTACATTTATGCTGGTGGGAAAATTCATCATCTATTCTCGCCGAACTTACTTTAGCCCAAATTAGTCCTAATGTTATTAAACAATTTGATGCTGAGACTGATGAAAATAAATTATTGGAAACAGAATTTGAAAAACACCTCGTTGAACAAGTAATCAGAGATCTCTTAAATAGAATCATTTATCTGAAAGAAGAAGAAAAGAAAAGATACGGAGATAGGTTAATAATTGAAAGATGGCAATATGAAGTGACAAAAGTAATATCACTGTGTGAAAAGATCAATGTCACTTCTGAATTATATTCATTACGCTTACTTAGAATTTGTAATGATTTATTAATTACAAAATCAATCCCATTAGATGATATGAAACAAATTATTAGATACGCTCAACAAAATATGATTTCTTATGAAGTTATTTCAAAAGAGTTTATTGACGTTGTTATGACTATATTAATTAAACTTGAGCCTAATGAAAAGAATTTAATTCCGAGACGTCTATTTATCTTAAGATGTCTTGATATACTTGCTTTAACATCACCAGTTAGACAATATCTTTATCAAGGATTATTTACTATTCAGTCATTTCCACTTATGGGAGCAATTATAATACGTATCTTTAAGACTGAAGAAAAAGAACATCCAAATTTTATATTACAACTTATTCGACAACCAAATCAAATCTTGGGATATTCGGGAAGACTTAATATCATCAACAGATGCTTTGATATTAATAAATTAAATACAATGATGGCTACATTAACATGTGATACTTTTCAGCAAGAATTCTTTTCAAAATTGGATTTAGCTACTTTAGTTAATTGTTTTAATTCGGCAATCGGTGCATTATACAGCAACAATATCCAACCATTACAACGTATTGTTTCAATCGCATTACTTAAAGAGTTTGCCAAAAAATTCTGGGATCTTATAATTGAGAATAAAAAGGATTATATTAAACCCCTTACAAACAAATTATGTGATGTAATAGATTTCGATGGTACATCATTAGTAGAACAATTGAATACAACAATGAAATTAGCCCATCCATTAATTAATGCATTTAAATTATATCTTTTAAGAGAATTACGTATTAACAAAGAATTTTCCACTGATGATATTAAGAAATTCTGTGAAGCTCAATCAAATTTAAATTGGTTTAGTAATCTTGACTTGGACGATAAAGATGAATGTAGATTACCATTTAACCCTTATTGGGCTATTACAGATTATGGTAAATTAGAAATTGCGTATACATTACTTTACAATAGTAATAATAAGACACAATTTGATGAAATTTTCAAACAATATAATAATCAAGCACCCAATTTATTAAATAAAATGAGATTATTTGGTATCGTATTATCTAAATTACATGTAATTAGAGCTTCAAGGGAATGGAGACATAATGAAAATCAAATTTCCGCATATTTTGTAGAAAAAATCAATTTGTTGAACACAATTCCAGAAAATTTCAGAGCAAATTTACTTAAGATCATAACAAACACGCAATCATTATTAAGAATTAATAATGTGATAACAAATAGCGAATTATTAATGAAATCAGTTATTGCTCATGTAATTGGATTACATATATTACTTGATTCAAATACCACACTATTATCAATGTATATGCATAATATAGAAAATGTTCAAAATACTTTTGTATTAACGTGTCAGTCAGATATTGAAAGTTTAGTCTTTAATGCTATTGCGGCAAGAGATAACGTATCAAGATATTCTTGTAAATGTGGTTATAAATATTTAATTGGCGAATGTGGTAAAGCAATGGCTACAAGTAAATGTCCTGAATGTAAAAGAGTAATTGGAGGAAGTAATCATGTCGCAGCTACTGGTAATATAAGAATTGACGCAGCAAATCGAAACGCATTTGAATCAAATGATCAAAAAGGTTATATTTCTGAAAGTATTAACAAGGATATTAGTTACACTACAAGACAAATGCCTCCGGTTGCATATAGAATACTTCATTTAATTGTTCATACTATTATTGGTTCTCAAGCTCCTTCTCAAGCTGTTACAGCATTAATTCAACAACATAATAAGAATTATACTAACGCAGAAGATTATTGTATGGAACATATCAAAAATGATTGGGAAATTTTAAAAAAAATTCTTAATTGTTCTGATGAAATTTTAGCTTTAACATTTCACTCAATTATAATGGCCCTTACTAATAATCCACCAACTTATAATTCAAAACTTGATACTCCTAATGACAGAGATCAATGGGAAACAAATTTTACTCAAACATATGTACTTCCATTTACTCGTAATATAAATGAATCTTCTGCTCAATTTCGTGCTCAAATAGAACAAAATATGAAAAAAGATGATGTTAAAAAATCTTTATTAGAAGAACAGATCAATCAAACTAATTCAATGGATGAAAAATACTGTAATGAAAGTTTACCTTCTTTATGGAGAATAATTGGTAAAATCGATTTTAATAGTTTTAGAGCTTATTATATTTCTGAACCAAAAAATATTAGGAAATATCCTTTCCTCAACATTTTCTTTGAATATTTCGAAAATTTACCCTTGATTAAATATCTTTACCCTATGGTTAAATTTATTCAAATGTTAAATAATAAATTAGGTTATAAATTATCAAGAGATGATGCCAAAAAAACAACCTTTAGGATGTTTATCGAAAGTGAAGGTGATAAAGAGGCTTACAATGCACTTAGTAAATCTTTTAACGAATTTCAAGTAGCTTATAATTTTATGATTAACAAAGTTAAAAGATATCAATGTCATGATTTACCTAAAATCAAACCACAAATTACTGATAAATTAAGTATTATATATGGATTAATAGAAGGGAAAGATGAAGGAATTTATCTTTGTGCTATATTAGAATATTTAATTAATATTCAAAATACTTTTTTGGGAAAAATAATGTCAATACCACCTGAATCTTGTGATTCTCTTGGATTCTTACAATCTCCTTCTTGGGATGATACCACTTCTACAATTGATGAATCTCCTTACTTTATTAGAACTATGAGAGTTGATCATGCAATTGAAGATAATTTTATTATTTATGAATGGAATGATGAAATTCTTCAATATTCTCAAAGAAATTTAGGTATAGGAAAAGGTCAAGATATTATTTATGATTTACAACGTATTGAAAGTGAATTGGCCAATAATTTAGTTCAAAATAAAGTTCATTTTGAAGTTGGTAATGAACAATTAGTATTAGAACCTTTCCCTTATCATTTAGAATTATTCTCATCTTCTATGCGTATACTTGGTGATATTAAATCAGTAATTCCTCAAGAACCAATTCCTTCTGATAAATTATCACTTATAATCGGTCAAAACGCTATTACCTCTTATATGTCACTTTCAACATCATCTTCAACCTTAGCTTCAAAGAATAATAATTCTTCTGAATTACTTTCTTTATTAGAAATTTTACTTTGTTTCATAAAAAGAACATCAGTTGGTAATGGAGAATTAAGTTTAATTGAATTTATAAATCAATGGGTTCAATTATCTTCATTAACAGAAGATTCAAGATTCGAAACTATTTTATCTTTTAATCTTCAATTAAAACATATCGTATCACTTTATGAAATTATTGAAGAACAAGTAGCCGATATTATGATTCAATTCATTGATAAGAAATATAAAAAACCTTTAAATGAAGAAATGAAAGAAGAGATTGATAATGCTATTGATTATGAAAATGGAAATAAAGAAAATATTCCTGTAGATTCATTCATAATTGCCATAAAAAGATTTATCCAAAGAGTATTACAAATTGAAAATGATAAAGAAAATCATAGACTCTATGATTATTTTACTGATATGTCTCTTAATCTTTGGGATAATAATGTAAAAGAAGAAATTTTAGATGATAAATTTCCTAATACTCTTTTGGTAGCCAATTCTTTTACTGCTTATGAATACATTACGCAGAAAAAAGAGGTATATATTATATACATGTATTTGTTTTTTGTTTTTCATAATATTATAATGATTTTAACCCTTTTTTTTGAAAATTTAGACATTCAAACCTAAACAATTATACTCGAGTGGAATGAATACCAATTCAATTTCAATAGATACACAAATGATCGTACCTTCAAATGCTACATTCTCAAGTCCAACTCAACCTACTAGAACGAGAAATAAAGGAAAGAAAGTTATCGGTAAATTTGATGCTATGTAATTTTTATAATTTATAATAGATTATATTTAAATTTTATTTTAGATTTTAGTTCTTTTTTTTCGTTATTATTTTTTTTTATATATACTGTACAATATATATATTTAACAATAAAAATGTTGAAATGACTGGAATTATAAGGATATTAATAAAAAATTTCACAAAAGACTAATTCTAGCGTGAAAGTTATGGCAATCTTATTATAATTTTAAAAATTATTTATTTCTTAATTGTTTATTATTATTTTGATATTATTATCGCCAAATTCCCTCATATGGTTCGTTCATTCAACAATCTAATCGGAATTTATCCCGTCGGGTTTAAACCGTATAATCCGTCATTCCGTCAGATTGAACGGATAAATGATAAAGGATCACCATGCTGTCAATTAATTTAGTACATTTATATTTTCTCATAATTCGTACGGTACATCCTAAATGACCATGACCGTAAAAACGTAAAATACCGAATGTTCGGATATTTTTTCCGAGATCCTTTTATAGGATATTCAATGATCACTTAGGCCGAATTGGTACAAATACTATATATTAAAACCGAAAGGCTAATTTGGTCTATCGTAATTTTTTTTTTTAAAAAAAAAAGTGATTAAAAAAATTATTCGTTATCGTTGAATTTTTTCAGAAAAAAAAAAAAAAATTTAATTTTCGTCGGTTAAATGATTTAAATGATAAATGATAAATGATTAATGATTATGTTTTACGCGTTTTTCCTGCATGAACATCCACATGATGCATGATGATCATCACCTTTTTAATATAATTTATGAAGTGTCAATTTTAACCAAATTCAATTCATTGAAATTTAAAAAATTTAAAATCAAAATAAAATCAAAAAATATTCAAATCAAAGTGGGTTACAAATGGAAGAATTTTATTGGCTTAATGATATTTTTTTAGAAAAATTTCTCCGAAATAAGTTAATGAAGATGAAATGCAGTGTAAATTTTGTACGATACGATCAAAAAAAAAAAAAAAAATACTATGCAACAAAATTTTTCCATGCGCAATCTACGAAATACCGTCTTTAGGCATTTCGTGCTCAAATTAATGCATATGTTTGAAAATCAGCTCACTGTTTCATCCGTATATATACAGTATATTATAATAATATTATAATATTTATATTTAAATTTAATACAATAACAGATAATAATACATAATAATAATAATAATTACTAAAAATATAGTATAAAAAGAATAATAGATAAATATTTAAATATTATTTTTTAAAATACCCGAATTTTCAGAGTAGAATCATTACTCATTAGTATGAGTAATAAAACTTAGCCAAGCTGTGGCTTGTTAATAAAATTTCTTTTCGAGTTATTTATAGAAATTAATTTTCAGTAAATCGTCATTTCTTTAATTTCAATTCATACAAATTTAGTTAGAAAATTTTAATAAAAATTTTTTTTTTTTGCCAGTTTAAAAATAAATGTTTGATAAACACAATAAAATGTTTAAAATCATACTATTATAATTTATTGGTTTATCCAAAAATAGCAACATGAGGACCATGAGGAATTTTCCTAGTTTCGTCTTTGTTTCCAATAAAGAAGTATTGTTTGGTAAAAAAAAAAAGGTAAAGTATAAAAAGTGATATGCAATTCGTGGAAATTAGGGTGCAGGTCAAAAACACTGATGCATAAATAATTATGATGACCTAATATGGGCATGAATATTAATTACATTATTAAAAAAGTTATTAAAAGAAACTTATTGTTATAAAATAAAATATACAACAACTTATTTTATAATTATTTTCATATAAAAGCACAATTGTAATGTAAAATTATTTTTCTTTTCTTTTATCGCTTTTTTTTTCTTTTGGTTCTTACATCATTTGTGATAATATTTTATTATTAGTATAATAGTTCTTTTATACAAAATAATAAGCGATAAAAAAGAAAAAAATAAGCGATAAAACGAATACGAAAAAAAATTATATTATATTATTATATTCAAGTTTAGAAAACGAATTTAATTAAAAAAAAAAAAGCTTTTTATAAAAAAAAAACAAAAAAAAAAAAAAAAAATCTTTTTTTCGGTTCACGTTATTAAAAAATTCTTATTAAAATATTAAAAATTCACTTTTATTTTTCTCGATTTACTATTATAAATTAAATTTTGTTATTATTTTTTACGGATTTTTATTATTTTATTTTTCGTTACGGCTTTACGACTCTTTATATACATAAATAGATTTTATACATATATATTTTTTTTTACGATAAATTGTTTTTACAATTATTATTATTATTATGATGATATTTAGAGAACATAGAGCCATACTTTTAAATCTTAAATTTATTCAAATTATCTTTACTATTATAGTTCTCACTACAGGTAAGTAAAAAAAAAAAAATGTTTATAAATTTATTATTTTAATTTTATTTAATTAATAATTTTTTATTTTCGATATTTAGAACTTGTTCAGTATGTTGTATTTTCTAGTTTAAAGGCAGATTCACCTGATATTATTGCTGCAAATCAGTTCATAAATAATGAGTAAGTGAAAGAAGTGAAAAAGATTTTTTATTAATAAGAAAGAGAAAATAATAATGATCTTTAATTTAATAGATATAAATCAATCAAAATATTGGATAATATTGTATTTTTGTTAATTTTAATAACTCTCGGTAAAGTTTAAATATAAATGCGTTATTATTATTTAATATTATTTAAATTTTAAAGGAAAAATATTAACGTTTTTTTTATTTTTTTTTTTAGGTGCTTATGTTTTTAATTTTAAGAAAATCTGGAATAAAGGACCTTATCTTTCCCTTGAAATGTTAGTATTTTTAATTTACATAGATCGTGCTTTTTTTTAAAAAGATGGAAATTTACATATATTATTATTAATATATAATAGATTCTTGGCTGCTTTATGGTTTACTTCCGGTAAGTTAGCGTTTTACTTTTTAAGTCTTTAACATTGCTGCGCCACACTTCTTGTTCTAACATGAATTTCTTTTTGGATTTTATCAGCTATTGGAAATTTAGATCCTGTATATGGACGCAATCCATCCCAAACTTGTTCATCCGCAATAACATCATCATTAACAACAATATGTAGCACATGGATAACAAGCGTAGTATTTTGTTGGTTAAATATGATATTACTAATTATATCAGTATTCGTGACATGGCGTGTCGGGCAAGAAAAACGTAAAGGAATTTACCATAAACCTGCTGTAAAACCTGAAGTAAAGAATAGGACGAGTCAAAGACAATCTGTTTTGTTCAAACAAGGTCTTGAAAATCCCGATAAATCTCAACCTGTAATGTTAGAATCTGGTATTAAACCTTTAATGTTGGTTCAGTTAGCTAATACTTGAGTTTGAAATTGAGATTGTAATTGAAATATTGAAATTGAAATTGAAATTGACATTGGGATTGATATCGGGATTGAGAGTTGCAGAACAATTTTTTTTTTACTTAAGTTTTGCGTTACATTTTACACTTTTTTGTAATTAGAATGATTTTTGATATTATTTTGCATTGATTTTTTTTAATTACTTTTTAGTATTTTTTCTTTAAAGGCGAAAGATGAATGTTTATTATAGCAATTATAGCAATTATAGTAATTAATTTAATGATTATTGTTTAGGGGAAATGAATTACCCTATTTTTTTTTAAAAAAAGAATATTTCTGTGGAGAAAATTATAATTTGCATTTTTTTTTTTTTAGCATATTAATCATCAAATAAAACAAACATTTTATTTTATTTTTATATTTCATATTTCAGTTAAATTTATGACATATGCATTTTATAGTATAATTCTTGAAGCGCAGTAATAACTGAAATTATCGATTTATTTAAAATGAGTGTTTATATTCATACACGAATTAAAAAACAAGATAAAAATAATTTGTCAAATTTCAAATGTAATTACGGCATAAACCGATATTTATAAGATTTAGATACTGTATACATGTATAATTATATTTCCTTAAAATGATTGGATGATATGCATATTGACGTATGGGCTTTTGATAAAATTACATGAAACTGAAAAGGATTTTCAATGAACAGCCAAGAGTTGAAAGTTGAAACTCCATTTTTTTTTAAAGAAATATTCTTTTGAGCTTTATAATAAACATCATAGAATACATTATTTTAAATGAAACTTATTTTTTACAAACTTTTACAAGTTGAGCGAAAATAATTCCAAATTTTGAAATAAATATTTGATTCGAATTTATAAGACTAACTTTTTTTATATATTTTATGCCTTGACCTAAAACGCTCAAGATAACAATGGAAAGATATATATTGTCACTTATGTTTTACTATGATTAGAACAAAGAAAATTTTTATTCTTAAAGAAAAAAAAGTTTCTTTTTTATACTTATTGAAAACTTTGATTTTTTTAATGGGATTTTTTGAGTAATAATATAAGTTTCATATAACAGGTGATCAAAAATGTAATAATACAATACGTAACACAACTTTCTCACACGTGTAGTTTGTATTAGTGGTGCCGTTTATATTTAGCTTATTAAACATGTGGTAAAAAACTTTTTACTTCCTTAAAAAATAAATAAAATTAGTCCCGAATTTTTATTGGTTAGAATAAATGGTGTAATCTCGGACATTCATAATATAAAATATTTTTTTTGACATAAAAATTAAATTAATTGTAGTACAAATTCCCATATTTACCATATAATTAAAATAAGATCCCTCTCACTTAATTATAATTGTATAATTGTAACAATATATGCTTGAACTTTTTTAATTAACCGATATATAATTCTCGGTGATTATATTACATATTACAACAAAAAAAAAAAAATATATAAATACATTCGTTGCAGTTTTAATAATGTTTTTTTTATCCCTTCTTCTTTTGCTTTTTTTTGGGATACATTTATATATTTTTATATATAAATAAGTTGGACCTTAACGATCATGATTATATTTCGAGAACATCCGATATTTTTTTTGGGCCTAAAATATGTTCAGTTGTTATTTTCGATTCTAGTAATAGTTTTCGGTACTTTTTTTTTAAAAAATTTTTTTCTATTTGAATGTAATTAATCTTTTTTTTTAAAAAAAAATTCGCAATTAAAAAAAAAAAATTCTTTTTTCTTTTTTTCCTTTTCTTTTAAAAAAGAAATAACACAATACGTTACTTATGGTAATAATTCTATCCCGCCTGGTCAACACAATGATTGGTTTGATAAAGCAGATAAAGAAGGAGAGTAAGTAAAAAATTCATTAAATTCTTTATTAAAAAAATTTCGAAAATTAAAAAAAATTCATTAAATTTCTTTCTTTATTTTAAAAAGTTCCAACGGCGAATTTAAAATTTGGTTGCTCGTTGTATGCGGTTTAACGATATTAAATCTTGGTAAGTTAAAGATTATATTGAATATGCAAAGAAGAAAAGAAAATATTTTCAATTTTTTTATTTATTTTTAATTTATATTTTATTTTAATTTTTTATTTTCTAGTTTATAATTTGGTTTCATTTAAAAAACATTGGGAAAAGGGCTTTAGTGTTTTGGTCGAAATGTTTGTATTTTTTACTTTCAAATTTGACTTTTTTTTCCCTAAAAAAACTTTATTTATTTAATTTATTTATTTATATTTTTTGTTTCTATTTTTTCTATTTTTATAGTATATTTGCTGTGTTATGGTTATCAGCCGGTAATTACCTAATTTCCGCTTAATTAAAAATTTCTAAAAAAAATCTCAAATTTTTCTCCATTATTCATAATTGGCTAAAAATATCCTTTCTTTTTTTTCTTTTTTGTTTTAGGATTATCGAACCTTGATCCGGTATTTAAAGGAACAGATGATTTAAATTGTAAATCACATTCCATGGAGAATGATCCACCGAAAAAATTTATATGTAATGTATGGGTAACAAGCTTAATTTTCGGATGGCTTATATTTGGTACATATTTGATAACCACATTTATTAGTTGGCAATTAATAAAGGAAGCTAAAGAAAAAACTAAATGGATTAAAAGGAGTTATCCTAGAGATTCATATAATAGTAATAAAAGTAATGACAGAAAATCATTTTATGTTTCTTCGGTACCACAACCAATCATAACTATACAAAATAATTCTTCCGACGAATTAGAAAAAGGTGGAGTACCTGAATTATTATTACAAAGTGGTTTACCTGCTGATCATCGTATGTCTCTCAAAGTTGTGTTACCTCAAAGTGGACCGTTCAGTCAGAGCAATGATTCTTCATCAAATCAACACAATCAACACATTCATCATCAACAACAGAAACAAGATGAAATTGATGATAATTTAGCTTTTCCTTTGCCTCCTACTAAATTAGTTAATGGTTCTACGTTAACTTTGCCTGATGTAACTAATGTTGAACAAAATGAAACTTTTAATCCAAATCAATTAATTATACCTTCAAAAAAATCAGCTGAAGTGTCTTCATTACATGAAGTTCCTCTTTAAGCTATATTATTTGGTTTATAATATTTTTAATTTTAGAGATATAGAAAAAAAAATAATTTTAATTTCCTTTACGACCGTGGGCTTAAATCCCTACAAAAAAAAAATAAAAAACTAAAAAAAAAAATCTTAGAATTTCATTTAGATTTAAAAAAAAAAAAAATAATAATAATAATAATATTACGGTAGGGGATCATTTCACAAATAAAAACGGTCATCGTCGCGCTAATCACAAATTTTTTTTTTTTCTGTAACATCTTTGTAGTTATTTTTTTTTTCTCTTCCCCTAATTTTTTTTTTGCATCATCCCTTTTCATGTCACATCTTTGAACACAATTATGTTTATAAGTTTAATTTATTTTTTCATCATTTCTTTTTTCCATTCCGTAATATATAGAAGTTGTAAGCTTTTTTTTTCTATTATCTTTTTCATTAAATCTTTTTCTTCATTTTGATTTTTGAATTTTAATACAATATATATACTTACTGTATATACATATCACATAAAATTTATAAAATTCCTTTGTAAATATAAATTGGAGCATGCGTGTAAACGAACTGTACGATTAATGATAGTGTACCTTTAAAGTTTATCTCGAATTTTGATTAAGCATAAAACCATGATAGTACGATATATAATTTCCTTTCAAAGTTTCACGTGGGCGTAAAACATTTATGTTCGTTATCTTGTAATGGGTTACAAATTTGTACGAAACTTTATCTGACATGCAAATACTGCGCCACATATAAGTATCAAAAATTTTTAATTTGCGAAAAACTTTTGCCTGTGCAATTGTTTTTTTTATTTGGAATATTAAAAATTTACCCTTTTAATTAGTTCTCCGTAATTATCAATCAAAAAATTTTTTCTTTGTGTAACAATTCTCGCAAATCAATGTAAATTAGTCATGATCTAGAGATCAACATTGTTACGTTTCAAATTTATCAAGTTAAAACAGCTTTTTACAAATATAAAATTAGTTATATTAGTAACAAATTTGTTAAAATTTTCAATTCATGGAGAATAAAACAGGAAGTAAAAACCTAAATTAAAAACCTAAATTATAAAGCATATTATACTGTATTTTTCAAAAGTAACAAATAAAAATGCATATAGTATTTATTACTGGCTGTATTACTACAACTCTTTTTAGTTTAAATTAAACAATTAAGAATTAACAGTAATTCATTTAATAATTAAAAATTAACTGTAAAATAACTTATACAAAATATCCTTTGCAATAGGATTACAAATATCTTTAAAACAAGTCATAAATTACATTTTTAGCAAATTAGCCAAAGTTAAAATTAAAGAGTTATATCTAGTGATCCAATTTTAATAAACTTTTTTTTATTTTATAGCTCTCATTAAACTTTACAATTTAAAAAATAGATTACTGGTCATAATATTTTTTAATAAATTTTTAAAAAGTACTGGATGCTAAGAAATTTGCAAAAAAAAAAAAATCAATTTTTTGAATTTTAACAAAAAAAAAGGTAATATTAGATACAAATTTATTATAACTTATATATTAGAATCTTGTACTATTAATGTAATATTAATATAAATAAATACATATAATAGGAAATTTAAAATTATAAGAAAATATAAAAAGATTATTATTTGTAATAAATTATTTTTTTTTAATTTATGCTACTCCAAGCCAATTTTTTTGTTTAACATAATATAGGGGATTTCAATTTAAGAAGAAGAGGACAAAAAATAAATACATAAAATAAATATATGGCCAGAATTACCATTAATTTTGGTTAAAATTTTGACCAAAAGAGTGAGCAAAAATTTTAAATGATAATTCTGGCCAAGTTTTAAAGATTTGCCTATTCTAGTCTAAATCACATATATTTTTTTTTTTACATAAAAAATCCAAAAATAGGAAGGAGATTATATTAAACAAAAAATTGAATTAGTATGGCTTTACCTTTATAGATATTGATATTTAATTATTTATTTGTAATAAATCAAAAAAAATTTTAAAAATAAAGAATATTATATTTTAAAAATTATAATTTATTTAAAATAAAATAACATTTTTTAAGTACACTTCTTTAAAAACTATAAAATAGTAAAATGTGCACTTGCATTTATAGAAAAAAAATACTAAGAATTTTTATAAATTAGAATCAGATTTACCATACACTTAAAGAGAATTTATATAATATATATATTTATAGAATATGCACTTATAAAAGTATTATTATAGAAAATTTGGTAAAAAACTATAATTATTATTTTTAAACCTAGTTTATTCTTTAATTAAATAAAATTTTCCTTTAATATAAAATAGTAAAAAATTAATAAAAATTTTAAAAATTACAATTTAAATAATTTTACTTTTAAATTTAGTATTGATTTTATTGATTTAAACATTTTATTTTAGATTTTATATTACTAATATATTAATCAAATTATATATGCCATCCAAATTATTTTAGGCTACCATAATTATAAGTAAAATTCCAAATTATAGCATTCCAAATTATTTTAGCACTTTACATAGTAAATTATATATATAAATTGAATGAATTATGGCATTCCAAATTATAATCCTAAAATAATTTGAATAGCATATATAAATCAAATTGTTTTAAATCTTATAACAAATTATTTGTTATTTTATTTAAAGATTATATTACTAATAAAAATTATAAAATATTTAATTAAAATATCAAAATATTAATTAAATAAATTTAAAAGAAATTAATAAAATTAACTAAGAAAATATAATAATAAATTGAACATTACTAAATCTCACTGTAAGTGATTTTTACTATACTAGCATTAGCAAATATTAGTAAGCGATGTTTTTAATTCTACCTGAAATTCTACTCTAATTATTCTGGTAAAGTGATAATTACCAGCAATAATATTTACATATGGGCTGATTTGTCTACCTTTAATTAAAATATTGATTTTGTTACATTTTTATTATACAAAATACTATATAATATACAGTAAATTGGGGAAGAGTATTAAAAAAATCTTATTTG
>QZLH01000178.1:68230-80870 GCA_003833135.1 Oehlia diaphana | reverse complement strand
ATAGTTTAATTGGAGTTATGATAATATTCTTGTAATTTAAAAAGAAACTTTTTGTCAATAAACTTTAAATATTTATGCTTAAATGGTCAATAGAAAAACTTTTTTTACATGTTTATTCAAACACAAAAAAATTGAATTTTACTAAATTTTAATATAATAATAAATATCACGTGATATGGTGAATTTCACCTCCGGTGAGCGTTAAAATGATCCTAATTTTTATATATAATTTAGTATTATATTACACTATTTTCTTAATATATTATATTAAAAAAAAATTTAAAATTATTATTAGAATTTAAAATTTGACTTTAAAATGAACAAAAAAAACTTATTATTGAAAGCTTATTATTTTATATATTTATTGTAATAATAAGCTAATTAATAGTTTAGAAAATTATTTGGTTGGTTAAAAATACACATGTTTCAAATGAAAAAGAAGAATTTGTTTAGTATAATATTTAGAATAATAAATATTTAGGATTTTGTCATTTTTTTAAAGAATAGATCATATTGCCTTTATAAATAATGCAAAAAATTTAAAATTTTCCAAAATTTTTCTTTAAAAAAAAGTGAACAGCTTTATAAATAGATTTAATTATAATGGAAGTTATTTGAATGATAAAATAAAAATAATGTCAATATTTAAAATTACTTTTTTTTATTGCTCTTTAAATGATCAATTGATTATTCAATTTAGTATAATCTTTTTACTAATATTATTTTTGCTAGATGTATATATTAATTTTGGCTGGAATTACATGATTTTGGTTAGAGGGCAATATATTAGAATAGGTGATAAATAAATTTACCCTTTTTTTACTTTTTTAATAAATAAAATAACTGAAATTTTCAAAAATTTTTATTGTAATACTTATTAATAAGTGTGTATACATTTATTGTTTACAAATTGTTTTTAAAATTTTGATTAAAATGTAGATTTAATCATAATAATCAAATGATATTTAAATTTTAAGTAGCTACTCAGATTTTTGCTCTAAACAATTTTAAATCTAGTATAATTATAATAAATCTGGCCGGAATTAAGTGATCAATGTAGTTCAAACTATATATAGTATATATTATGTTATGTAAGAAAGGTAATGAGAACTAAAAATAAGAAAATTATTAATAGATCACGGATTGTTTACCTAATCTAGTAAAGTTAGACAAATTTAATTAGTCACCGCATTTACTCTACGAATAAAACTTATCAATAATTTCGATTTGTTTTGTTTTGAGACTGCAGAATTGATAAACTAAGTTTAGAATAATAATTTAAAAATGGGTACAAATTTCTAAAAACAAAATGTAAATCGGAATAATGGAATAAACGAGTGAAATTTGGAAATAAACAATTACATTATTCATGCTAACCGCATTAACGCTCAATTAAAGTTGCTTGTAAAAGGTAAATAATGCATTAAAGACATTTTTTTTTTTAAGAAAAGAAAATACCCATCATAACCTCGAACAGTCGAACATTTTGTAGATTCATAACAATAAGGTTTCGAATAATTAAGAAACGAAATACAAAGCTAAAACACACTAATTATATGCATTATAATTATTACTCCCGGTTAATTATTAATTGTAACAGTATAATTATTATGTTATTACGTTAAAAAGTTCAATTTTATAGGAAAAAAATGTAATTGTGGCATTGTGGCATTGTGACAGGGTTAATGTAATCCATGTAACCAAAGTAAAATGAAAAGGAATTTATATAGCAAGATGCGATGAAGATCATTAAATCCGAATGGAAACATTGTTTCAATGTTTCAGCCTATTTATAAAAAAGAAATTTACTAGAAAAAAGACATATAAAGTATTAAATAATTTTATTTATTTGATCAATTGGGAAATTGTGGCTTTATAAGAGTGAAACTAATTATACGTCACTTCAGATAACCTTTTTTTGAATCTTGTGTTGTTCATGCGGTTTTTAAAAACAGATTGTGATGTATTAAAACAATAGTAACATTTGAGATTGTTGTAAATTATTTGTTTGACTGATTTTCAAATACTATAAAAACCATAGAATTTGCTCTTTGTCTAAAAGTAGCTCTAATACCGCAATTGATGATCCTTGTAAACTTATAAAAAAAAAGAAATTTTTTTTCCTACCAAATTTTTTTTTTTTCAAACTTTTTTCCACAACTAATCTTTATTTTATTTTATTTTATTTTTATTTATTTACTCTTGTTTTTTTTTATAAAAAAAAAAAGACAAGGAATTTTTTACCTTTTTTAAAAAAGACAAGGAATTTTTTACTTTTTTTTTAAAAAAAGACAAAGGAATTTCTTTATTAATAATAATAATTTTACGATGGGAGAAGTTAACGTTCCAATAATAACATTAACGTTATCAACACCAGCACAACAAAAATTGGATGGCTTATTAGAACAAAATTCAGAATTTGATTCTTCTGATACAAGATCAATAGCTTCTAATCCACCAGAATATACTTCTAATAATAATACACAACAAGAAAACACTTCAACAACGAATAATTCATCATTAGCTTATCCAACACAAGCTCACATATCTCAAACATCCGCATCGACAGATTTACCAACTTACGATCATGCTAAAATTGACATGCCTCCGATTTACCAAACCCCAATAATAACTCCTGAAGCTCATATTGATAATGTTCCTCTTGACACTCAGGCTCCTTGGCCGATCACCAAAAAGCTTTATTTCTTTGGTTTCTTATTTTGGCCTCTTTGGTTTATTGGAATGGGATTTAGTATATTTGGTCGCAGCGAAAAGACAAGGATGTGGGGTCGTCGTTGTGCTTCAAATTCTTTAATAATAATCATCGTATTCGTTTATCTTCTTGTTGCTTACATAAGAACTCGTGGTCGTTTGACTTAATTTTATATATATAAAAAAAAACGGACATTTTTTTTTTCAAAAAAAAAGAACAATTTCTTTATTTCATGATTTTTGTTGGGTTGTGTGGTAAATTAACTTTTGTATTTTATTTTATTTTATTTATTTATTATTTTTTCCTTGAAAAAAAATCAATGAATTTTTTCAAATTTGTAATTATTATTTTATGCTACGAATGAACTATTCTTTAGTCTTTTACAAAATAATTTCTTTCTTTTTTTTTAAAAAAAAAAAAATAATAATAATAATAATAATTTAGTATTTCTTTTCTTTTATTTTTTTATTTTTATTTTTATTTTTTTTTTTTAAAAAAAAAATCACATTGTACATATTATTTTTTTAATAAGCCAATATTTTTTCTTAGTTTAATAATATATGCATGTTTTTTTTTATTATCCTTTGATAGGAAATAAAAAACTTATTTTTTTTCTTTTTTCTCTTCTTTTTTTTTATCATTTTAGTCGTTTTAGTTTCAATTTTAATGTTTAAATAGTCGCTCAGGATACGATATTCATTCGTCCATTGAAAGTTTACAAAAACATCAATTGTGTGGATCCATATTAGAGCTCAAGAATTAATTTAGTCGTAACAATGGATTAATGAAAATTGTCTTCAAACCTGAAAAAAAAAAAGATTACGAATTTTGATAATTCATGATCTTTTTGTTAGTATATAATTATTATAATTTTTTTTTTATTGTTTTAAAAATCTTTAAAATTGGAAATAAAGAGAGAGAAAAAAAAAAAAATCTATCAAAAAAATATGTATTATTTATTTTATCATACATGAAATGTTTGAAATGTTTCCTCATGATTTTTTTTTTTTTACGCGTCAAAATAAACAATAATATTATCAAGAATAATATCAATGTGATTATTTCTCTTTTTACCCATAAAAAATCATGTTTCTTCTTTTGTTTAACAAATTTAGTAAGGATATTATTCTTTTTATAATAAAAGCTTTTTTGGTTAATAACGCTTAGTTTTTTTAAGGCGTTGCTAAAGTAGGGTTGTGCATTGTTCTTAGTAAATCTGTTTCGCATGAAATTATTTAAAACTATACTTGGAACACGTAAAAAACGGCACAGAAGAATTTATGATAGCGCAGTAAAATTCGCCACATAAATAATATTTATTTTATTTTTTGTTCGACTTTTTAAGTTAAAACTTTAATCATTACAAATTTAAACATACTTTATTTTAATTCAGTTAGTAATTCATCTTTTATTTTCAGCCTTCTAATAAATGGCGTATCATTAATTATTGTAGGTTTCGTTTGAAGTCCGTGTGATACTCCTGCATAATATTTCCATTTCATGTGATCTTGATGGCATGATATTCTTTAAATAAAAAAAACTAGTATCTTCAACTTTAAAACAAAAGAAAAAGAAAGTATTACATGTTGACAATGCTATCTCTCATATGTAAAAAAAGATCAAACAATTGCAGAATGAAATTCACTGAAAAACAATCAAGTTCTTAACTGATGAATTTGATGTAGTTATTATTCCCCCCTTTGAGGTTTCAAATATGGTAAACAGAAAAACACAAAAGATAACAAAGAAAACAGTTAGAAAGATGCTTTGTTGGTCTCATTACAAGTTTTGACATTGATTAATTTCAAAAGTAGAAGAGAAAGGAATCCATGTGATAATCCAAAATGTAGTTGGTGTGGAAATATTTAGAGAATTGGAAGGTCAGAAATTTATAAATGCAAAATTGTAATATAAAATTGATAGAGATATTAATGGTGTTCAGGGAATTTTTCTCTGGATTTTGTTTGATGGAGCCCTGGAAATCATGCAGGAAATAATAGTAATACTTAGTATTACTTATTATTGATATATTACAATCCATCCATAATTGATGCAACTTCCCATTGATTTTTTTTTAACAAATTTTATTTTTAAACAAATTTAAACAATATTTCTATTTTTTAAACAAATATTTTATTACTTTTTAGTAGATTTTCTTCATTTTGTTTGTAAAAATTGCAATTTGTGATTACTACTGCCAAAAAAATGTGTTTTTAGTTTTGCCATTAGTATTGTTAATTGGCATTTGTATTCTTTTATTTGTTTGACCCATTTTTTTAAGAGGAATAAAATTAGATGAAATATTTTCTATTCACTTTTTCTTTAAGATAAATTAATAGATTCATCTAAAAGATTTTGTATCTGTAGAAATTATTAGTGTATTATTAAATGCTAAATTTGTTTTCTAGTTTTAAATAAAAGATTTCCTCTTTTAATAAATTCTTGAATTTGATTTATGCATTTTTACAAAATTCTGTATTAGAGTCTTTATAAAACATTAGAGTTAGCATTAAATTCATTCATTACAAATGATTGTTTATATTTAATTTCCTGTAAAATCAGTTCCATTTCTTTGAACCTAAATAAATAATACATACAAAATAAATTTAAAAATTAAAAAATTGCATGTCATTAGTTAAAATAAAATAAAAATAATCATTATTTGTTTATCTATAAAAATAAAACTACCTTTTTAAAAAACATATATTCTATCTTACCCATTGGAATAATCAAATTTGTGATTATAGCATAAAAATTTTGTTATATAAAATCATTATCTGAAATGCGCAGTATGATATTTTTACTAAATGCATTCATTTTTTCTGAAATCTTATAAATACAAAATAGGGTATCATACCACAATATGAAAAAAGTGTTAATGAAAAAAAATTTATAAAATCAATTTTGAAATATGTTTTAGGGCAAATTATGTTAATATGATTACATTACAAAAATCTAATTAATGGCTTCTTCTTAATCTAATAATAATATATAAAGATCATTAGGAAGAGTTTTTATTAATAAATTTCATTGAGTTCATGCAAAAAAGTTCAAGAATAAATGCTATATTATGGTTATAAATAAGTTATAACTAAGAACTGTAGATATTGTGATCTATATAAAAATAAATTATAAGAATCAAGAGCTAATCTATATACATATTTTGATACTTATTCGCTACTATTTTATAAATAGTATTCAGACTGTATAATATAGACATCAGTATCAGTCACAGCCTAAAAAAAACGTGAATCTCTAACCGATATTTGATATAGACTGGGCCTAGTTACTTACAGTATTTAATAAATAAAAAAATAAAATATAATTATCTTCTTCTACAATACGTAGGTAAATGATATATAATGAATTATTCTATACAGTCAACACCCTTTATAGGCACCTCCCATATAAGAACTCCTCTTCTTGAGGCACACATTTTTTAGTTCAGATTTTTTTATATATAAAATACTCCTTTTATAATCACTTTATTAGTTATAAGTACAATCACACCAAACATTAGTCCCATATAATAGTAAATATATGTAAAATTCCCTTTGTATAAGCACACAAATCACGTGATTTATAAAATAACTGTGCGTTTTCTTTTATTATTTTGTTATTTTTATCATGAGGAAAAATTTAAGTTTTTTATTTTTCAAAAATTTAATTGTTTTAAGTATATTTTACATATAAACTTTTTTACAAAGTTTTTTTTAATTATTATATATATATATATATATATAATTACGTTTACTTAAAAATTTATATATGTATGATTATATAGTTAACCTTCACCAATAGGCATATTTCATTATAATCATACTATTAGATAGTCCCAAGGGGTGTGATTATAGAGGAGACTGACTATATATTGTATTTAAGGATAGATCTGCAAATAATTTTCAAATTCCAAAATATTGCGGATTTTGAAGTTGAATTGCGGTTAGTAACTTACAATTCTGTAATTCTATTTGCCTTACATACAAAAAACACCAGAACTAATAGTTCTAGAGATTTTTTTATATAAAAATGCCAGAACTATTGCTTCTGACATATGTTTTTATAAAAACGCTAGAACTATAGATTCTGGCATTTTTGTTTGATTTTTTTTTATATAAAAACACCAGAACTATAGTTCTAGCATTTTCTTTAATTTTTTTTTATATAAAAATACCAGAACTATAATTCTGGCATTTTCTTTTGATTTTTTTTATATAAAAACGCTAGAATTATAGTTCTGGCATTTTCTTTTGATTTTTTTTATATAAAAACACCAGAACTATAGTTCCAGTATTTTCTTTTAATTTTTTTTATATAAAAATGCCAGAACTATATTTCTGGTATTTTCTTTAATTATTTTTTAATAAAAATGCCAGAACTATGAGTTCCAGCATTTTCTTTTAACTTTTTTTTAATAAAAATGCTAAAACTATAAGTTCCGGCATTTTTTTTTGATTTTTTTTATAAAAATGCTAGAACTTATTAGTTCTAGCATTTTTTTAATTTTTTTTTATGTAAAAAAGCTAGAACTATGGATTCTGGCATATTTTTAAATTTTTTGTTCTAATTCGTTCCTCTCCATTTGGACTTCGAACGTTTTGTTCTAATTCATCCCTTCCCTTAACTTTTGGACTTTATAACGTAAGTTTTTTTGACTTTTTTTATTAAAAATGCTAGAACTATAGGTTCTGGCATTTTTTTTTTGACTTTTTTTATTAAAAATGCTAGAACTATTAGTTCTGGCGTTTAATTTTTTTTATATAAAAATGCCAGAACTATTATTTCCTGCATTTTTTTTTATTTTTTTATTAAAATTGCTGGAACTATTAGTTCTGACATTTTTTTGCAATTATAATAAAAGAAAATGTCATTTCTGGCAGTTTTTTCCAATTATCAATTCATCTTTTTCTAAAAAATAAAATCATTTTTTTTTTAAATTTTATTAATGAAAAATGATTTTTATTTTTATGATTAATAATAAGAAGAAATATATTTTTTTAGTAGTTAAATTAAAAAATTATATTTTATTAAAAAAAAAATTAGTTTTTTTTGCGAACATTCTGCAAATCTGCAAATATTCCGCAAAATTCACAAATATTTAAAGTACTACAATTCAATTGCTAAATATTTGTGGTACTTTGGATATTTGCGGATTTGCAAAATATTTGCAGAATTGCAGATAATTACGAATTTGCAGATTTACAGATTTTTAGATTTAAAAATTTGCAATGTTCTGCAATACCATAAATCGCAATTATTCCGCAATTACATATTTGCGGCACCATTCTTAATTGTATTAATACAATATCCTATTATTAATTTTATAATCTGTTTCATTTGTGTCTTTATAATTCTCAAAAAATCCTGAAACAAAAAATATTATTAACTTGTAATCCTAAGTTGCTTCATAATTACAACCAGAGTACTTTTACCGGCACTTTAATTGTGCAATATTTAAAAAGGTAATGTCCCAGTTAGTGAACTCTTTTATCTGTCTTGCGTAATTAAAGTAAAAATTAAATGAAAAATAAAACTTTATACTATTATTAAGAATGGGTGTCGCAAATATGTAATTGCAAAATAATTGCGATTTATGGTATTGCGAAACATCGCAGATTTTTAAATCTAAAAATCCACAAATCTGCAAATCTGCAATTATCCACAATCCTGCAAATATTTCGCAAATCTGCAAATATTGCAAAGTATCACAAATATTTTGCAATTAAATTGCGGTACTTGCGATATTTGCAGATTTGTGAAATATTTGCGGATTTGTAAAATGTCCGCAAAAAAAACTATTTTTTTTTTAATAAAATATAATTACTACTAAAAAAACATATTTTTATTTATTATTAATAATAAAAAAAATTATTTTATATAAAAAAAAATTAAAAGAAAATGCCAAAACCTATAGTTCTGGCGTTTTAATTAAAAAAAATTTAAAAGAAAACACTAGAACCTATAGTTCCAGTGTTTTTACATAAAAAAAATTAAAAGAAAACACTGGAACCTATAGTTCTGGCATTTTTACATAAAAAAAAATTAAAAGAAAACGCTGAAACTTATAGTTTCAGCGTTTTTACATAAAAAAAATTAAAAGAAAATGCCAGAATCTTAGTTCTAGCATTTTTACATAAAAAAAATTAAAAGAAAATGCTGGAACCTATAGTTCTGGTGTTTTAATTAAAAAAAATTTAAAGAAAATGCCAGAACTCATAGTTCTGGCTTTTTTATTAAAAAAAAATAAAAGAAAATGTCAGAATCTATAGTTCCAGCGTTTTTACATAATAAAATTAAAAGAAAACGCCAGAACTTTAGTTCTGGTATTTTTATTAAAAAAAATTAAAAGAAAATGACGGAACCTATAGTTCTGGCGTTTTTATATAAAAAGAATCTATAGTTCCAGCATTTTTACATAAAAAAAATTTAAAAGAAAATGCCAGAACTTATAGTTCCGGTGTTTTTACATAAAAAAAATTTAAAAGAAAATGCCAGAACCTATAGTTCCGGCATTTTTACATAAAAAAAATTAAAAGAAAATGCTAGAACCATAATTCCAGTATTTTAATTAAAAAAAATTAAAAGAAAACGCTAAAACCCATTGTTCTGACATTTTTATATAAAATAAATTAAAAGAAAACGTCAGAACCCATAGTTCTGGCATTTTTATATAAATAAATTAAAAGAAAATGCTGGAATCCATAGTTCCAGCATTTTTATATAAAAAAATTAAAAAAAAATGCCAAAACCTATAGTTCTAGCGTTTTTATTAAAAAAAATTAAAAAATATGCTGGAAGCAATAGTTCCAGCATTTTTGTATAAAAAGATTATTGGTTCTGGTATTTTTTGTATGTAAGAAAACACCAAAACTGAATTGTGAAATTGCGGGCTACTAACCGCAATTCAACTCCAAAATCCGCAATATTGCAGAATTTGAAAATTATTTGCAGACTCATCCTTACTATCAATTCTAAAATTATGATTTTAATATCATTTGATGAGTCTCATTGAGACGATTCAAATGGTGGTAGTTACATCTTTTTATAATTACTGGATGACAATATATTACGTTTTAAAGTTTTTTTTATCTCAAAACTTTAAATTTTTGAAATTATAGTTTTAAAAGACTTTGTAAAAAAACTAAAACGCAATATCATGATTATAAAAAAATATTTTTGCATAAATATAACTAGAATTAAACTAAAAATGATTTTCTAATAAAGTTCAGGAAAAAAAATTTTTTTATTTGCAAAAAAAAGAAAAAAGACCGATCGGTCTTAAAAAGACTGCAGTCCTTAAAAAGACTGACAGTCTTATTATATGTGATATAGGACTGAAAGACCACAGTCCTACACTAAGATGGACTGGTCCATCTTTTTATAGTATAGGACTGTAAGACTGCGGTTTTTTAGGACCGATGACCATCTTTAGTTATATACAGTAAGGATCCTATGCAAATCATAAACTATTTATTTTTCTCATTTTATAAAAATTCAGTATTGTTTTTAAAATTAAAATGTATAAAATACCTATTAATTGAAAGAAAACCCTTCAGTTTACCTCTTTTTATAGGGCAATTGTGATATAGGTAATAAGTCATTTATTGCTATTTTATAAGAAATTTCTTCTTACTGATTTATATTCCATCTTATAGTTATTAGTTTGAAAAGCTGATAAAAAATTTTAATAATTCAGAAATAAAAGAAGCTTTTATCTAAATAATTATCATAATATTTGAAGAGTGTAAAAACTTTCATATAATAAAGCTTAGGTAAAAAAAAAGAAAGTTATGATAATAACCAAATTTATTTGAATAATATTAATTAATTTTATAAATTCATTTACCATAATACATATTGGTATATGCAACATAAATTAATACATTTAAAGTATATATGATGTAAATAAGTGATATATTGCAATTATTTGTAACTTTATATGACTATTTATATAACAAATTAATTTTGATATAAAAGAAATCAATTTTCAAAAGAAAATTAAAGTTTACACAAGGTGTTTGAACACAAATCATATAAAATATAATAATACCAATGTCACACCCTTTTACTTTTTTTATGCAATATATGTAATTTTGACTACTTTGCAAGTTTACTTAAGGCATCAAAGGTGTTTTTGAATGCTGTTTTTGACTTATATATGAAAAACTGTCTTTGCCAATCATTTCCTAAATTTTTTAAGAATGATCGCAAAATCAATTTATTTATAGGTAAAGTCAATACTGACATTCAAAAGCACCTTTAATGCCTTAGGTAAACTTGTAGAGCAGGCAAAAATCCATTCATTTACTAATTTTGAAGTTTATACTATTAGTCAAAATGGCAATAATCACATGACCCAGATTTAAACACTCTGTGTACAAATAGAAATTGTCTTTTCAAAAATATTTAGCAAATGTACAAATTTACAAAATATATTTGTAAATCAACAAATAATGTAAGGATAAATATAATTATATATTTATTATTATTATACAAGTAAAGTAATATAAAGTATAAAAAATAATATATAGTCTATTCACTTTATAACAAATTTTGATTTAACAAATTTCTTAATATAGCAGATTTTCAGTATTATATTAATTTTAATATATAAAAAAATCTTGTTATACCAAATTTTATTAATAAAATGCTGTATACCATTTAACAAAATAATTTATAGATCATATAATATAAAAATGACTCTTATTATAACAAATTTCTTTTTATACTGAATTTTTTTAATATAATAAAGAAATTTTGTATAACATAAGTGCATATGTTATATATTATTATATTACAATATACTGCAATATACCAAATTTTCTAAGCTATGCCTGATTTTCCAGTTATGTTTAATGAATTTTCTTATGTTATAATATTATATTAAATAATTCATTATAGAAATAATAAATATTTTTATAACAAAGGTCTAACTGGTCAAATTACTAATTTCATTATAAAGTGAGTAAATTGTATAAATATGTTAGCCATAATTGATTAACCAATACTGTAATATTACAGTATACAGTATTACAGTTATGATACTTTTCATAATATCATAATTAGACTATAATACTGTAATTAGGTCATAATGATATAATTAGATAGTAATGTTATAATTTTTAATGCTATAAAAATTTAAAATAAAAGCAATAGATTATAAAAGTAAAATTATAATACAGTCGTTCTCTTTATAGTCACACCCCTCAGAACTGAATAAAAGGGTGTGATTATAAAAAAAGTCATATGTTATGACTATAAAGTAGGTTTTTTAATATATTTATTAGTACATTGGGCCAAAATATGATGTACTTATAAAGAGAAATTTTATATGATATGATTATACAGAAGTAACTATATAAGAGTTGACTGTAGTTTATATATTATGTAATTTTACATTTTATATATGTATTCATGTAATAAAAAAACTTGAACTGAATTTTTTAGGGATAAATGATTAGGATGAAAGATGGTAAATTTTAAGTTTTTTTTAAAAAATTTATATTAAATTAGCATAATATCTTTAATAATTTGCATTATTTATATATAAACTTTTATTATTTATTCCTTAAAATTGAAATTATATAATCACATATTTTCTAAAATCTGAAATCTAATATTCAAAATATAATTCCAGCTAAAATTAATGTAATTTTAGCTGAAAATTATTTCAGCCAAAGTTGTATAGTATACCTGTACTAGCAATATTCTAGTACGTACTGTACTAGCAAAAAATTTTGTATAAGTACTAAATACACTGTACCAATATAATTAATATTGATTATATTTATAAAATTACATAATAAAATTCATATGTGCCGATTTTTGGAATTAGCTAAATTAAGATTTTTATAAAAATTCAATATTTTAGTAAGATTAACATTACACAAATCTAAATTAAATATGTGTTACATATTTATGTAACTC